>WOGN01001959.1:0-16574 GCA_015342105.1 Leptinotarsa texana
AAAGACACAGTTGGGATCCGCCCAGAAAAAATCGAACACCCTGTGTGACCGCCAATATTTTTATTTTGTCGAGCTCGAGCAATAAGGTAATATTATAGAAAATTAGATTCCTATCTGCTTCCTATATAGAGATATGGAACACCGCGCCACTGTTGCAGGACCCTGTATAAACGAACGGATGTATATACATTTCCAAAAAACAAATCATTAAGTATCTTACAGAAATATAGCTGAAAACACTAGATTCAACATAGTCAATTAATTGATCATTGAATATTCAAATCCTCGAAAGTTTTTTTTTAAGATGACAAGTTAAAGTTTATAGATGTTCCATGTGAACCGAAATACGATAATGAGTTGGATCGAATAAACACAATGAACACTAGAATAACTTCATGTTGATCTCAACAAGTATCAGGCAACTCTGAAGTTAGATAAAACAAATGACAAAAGTACGTTAGTCGGACTAGACGAGCTATTCAAACTCGTTTCAAAAAACACTCGATGCATATATGACGTCTTAAACAAAGAATGCCACTAGAGTGATGCTTTCAATCTAGTTTCTTCAATTTTGGTATCTAGCTACTATTATAATAAATTCAAACATGCATCATAACAGTCTTGACTATTTCCATGTTTGTCTTCGAAAATACCTCATCAGAGTCAAGTCAGATCATATCTGATATGTCTGCATATGAGGTGATATATTTCGACGTAGTAATAATTCGGTTTCAGTGGATAGGCATAGGAAACAGTTTTCTACCCAAAAATATTTGGTAAAAATACTTATTTAAATATTCGATATAAGTGTTGAACTTATGAACAATTTTTAATTGAACCCACTAATAATCTTTCATTTAAATAATGTAAACTTATATTCTACAGCAGAGGTATACAATATTTTAATATACAACCTCACAATTAAGGAATGATTTCCGTAAAAAAACTACTTAGGATGCGGCCAACCCTAATAGTTGTTGAAGTTGTAACTTTTTATTAGAAGTATTTTGTGAAGATGAGGATTATTTCAACACAAAACATTGTTTTCATAACCAATCAATTTGCAGAATAATCATTATATACTTACCAAGCCTTAATAACGCAACAATTAGAAGCCCAAAGAGCAATAACTGACAATTTTTTCACAGAACTCTTTAACATTTTTAATTCAAGATATTTTAGTGATGTTTTACGCACCTGAAATGCAAATTTTAGTAATATAATGTTATTGCAATTGAAATATGTACAGCAAACATCGACACCTTTGCTAGTTTTTCAATACACCCTTTTGCATAAGTAAATATTGTTTTTACAAAAGCACTTATTTCATAACTCCCAGACCTCAAGAAATGTCTATCCAAAATAATTATCCTAGGGCCGTCCCTGGTCTCTGATAACGCTTACATCAGTATAGTAGTGTAGTATACTAATCACAAGATTTTCACCCACAAAATATTTATTTCTCAGCTCAAAAAATAGTTTTGAACCAGTTAATACGTCTTTACAGGCATAATGCAGGGAAATATTACTCATAAATATATTTCATTGTAGATATTTGGTTAAATCATTATGTTCAAATTCACATTCTCTACTCTAGAACAGTTCAGTAACGTGGACATAAATTGGATAAGGCGATAATAACTGCTCGCATGTTGATGTGACTCAATTATAACTAATGCCAAACTGCAGATTTTCACCAAGAATCGAGACAACCCAGTTTGACATTGAATTGGAAACGAATATAGCATAAAATTCAATACAGAATATGACAATTCAAGAATATTCACTGTCTACAATTCAAAATACGTTCGACAAGTTGACCGAATGTGACCGATATATAGTTACTGCATTCATCACACCGAAACTTCCTACTTCAAATCATTCCATCTGATAGAGATGGAGATATGTCTGTCTTATGAACGGTCGGCAAGACTATCCCTGTATACTTCCTGTAGAGTCAGAAGAAAAACTTGCCGACATCGGGTTTTCACGAAAAAATAACATAGCCATTCTTCACAGCTAGTTAATGAATATTAACAACTACCTCCGCGATTTTGCATAGATCTAGCAAAGATCTAACGCTCAAGGTAAGATGTAACGCAAATTGTAATCCCACTCTATACGGTTGGCGAACAAGATGACTGGTTTATCGATTCCCTTGGCCGCCGATCATTATCATCATATCATCAACCTTCATTTTTCAGGAAAACTATACAGAGAGATGAAGGAAATGATGGAATATTAAGTGAACAATACTGGAATATTTGAAAAGTCTTGATGGGTTTCAATTACGTCTTCTAACCTTAAAGCTGTACGTACTATTTTTTAGAAACGGTCCGTAAGGTAACTACTTTTTTTTACAATCTCAAAGTTGATCTTTTCAACGTTATGCACGAAAAACTAATTTCATGAACTTGTTTTTGCTAAAATTACAGTTATGTGTGAAGAAGATGAATAAAATATTTTTTTATTGTCAATAAGAACAAAAGTAAAAATTGTTATTGAAAACTTAAGACTTCTAGTTCACCCCGTTAAGTGACTGCGTAAATTCAATGTATTTTCATGAAGTAAAGTGAACTATTATCAGTAACTACATTATACTGTATTTTATGATTTTCCCTACCAAAGAATGAAGACAAGCAGATTTTAACATCCATAACGTTACATATACAGAGTATTTATTAATCATACGGCAAAAAATCAAGGAACTATTCCTTGGACTATTCTAAAAATATTCTGTCCTTTGATGATTTTTATAGGGCGCTTTGTTTCGAAGATACGGGGCGAAAAATAATTTCGACAATAACAATTTTGGTAATTTCAAAATTATTAACGTAGCCGAAATAAAAGTATAGCGTACTACACTGGACCTACTAAGTAACCAAGTAATAAAAAATCTAACAATTCCGTTGGTACCTATCAACAACATTCCGATTACTACAAACGGCTGCAGACATTCAATTTGAATGGTCTCGTAAGTGATCATGATGTTTTTGAAAGAGTTCGGGAATCGATGAGGAGAAGATTGGATTCTTGCATCCGGGCGGAGGGTAGTCATTTTTAACAGTTCTTGTAGATAAAGAAACAGTACATGTAATTTTTGGTAATAAATTGTTATTGTCGAAATTCTATATCGAAATAATATGCCCTGAATATGCAATTCTTAGCTTTTATTGAACTTATAAAATAAAAGGTAGTGATAAATAGCGCATTTATCTTTATGAAAAAATACATCTGGGGGAATTAGAAATTTGTTCTTTCTAAACCTATACAAAGTTATCCACTACAATTTTAATTTTTTTTTCAGATTGTGGAAAGTGAAAATTCCCAGAAAGATCGATAAACATGGAAAATGTGGTTCAACAATATTAAGCAATACCACTTTGGTATTGGCATGTTTGATTTTTCCTTTCACTGAGGGGTGTAATGAAACCTATGAAAAATGCATCAAACAGAAACACTTCTCCCAGTCTCTAGAACTGTAATACTATTCTCGATAAACGTTTCACCAATCAAGATGTCATTCTCGGAGAATGGTCTAGTTACTTTGAAACAAAAATTATTTTTTTATAAACTGCACCAGGTTTCAAACCGTTAGTAGCTGCCCGTCTTTCGGCTTTGGCCCTTCTCCGCCGCCATCCACCATACGATGGGAAAATCCTCCCGGATTCAAAAAATTTATCATGGAAATGTACGAGCATCGCATGAAAATCCTTGACATTCGAAGGAGGGTGCTTGTGCGTTAACGAGCTGTTACGAAAGACAATTCTCAAAAGTCAAAACTTATGCGAGCGCAGGGCTAACGAGGTCTTACCTTTTAACGTGTGATTCCTAACACGAATTCATGTGAAAACAGTTCAAGCATTTCACAGCTATAGTTAGAAAAATGTATTACTATCAATATAATGAATATAGAGACGATGTTTTAAATAGTGACTTACAAGTTCTTTCAGAATTTCATGATAGCAAAAAAGGTTAAATGGTATTTTATCATATATTTGGCGGATTTGGAAATATATTGTTATATTATATATCAATATTATCAATTATATTTTGATGAGAGTCTTGGCTAATAATAAAGATAATATCTCAAGAGTTTCGAGATATTTTTATTTTGATAATATGAATTTCTTGATTTGAATAGTGAGTAGGTATTTGAGAATCACACAATAAATGAAAGAGGTAATGGACATATTTATTCTTAAAAGTATCTATAAATTGAAAGGGTATATTTAGAGAAGAGATTAACTTTTGGAATAAATAGAAAGGTTTCGGCTTTTTACTTCTCCATCGTGATACAAAAAATGTGGGTATTTCATCAGTTCGGACTTCCATTGTCTAATCTTATATAGAAAAATGTGGGAATCTTCCAAAGAAAAAAAGGAAGTACGTATTCAATTTTAAAAATTTACCCAAAAAAAGTATCTATAGTTTCAAGAATATTGTTGAAAAATTTGAAAATACAACATAGAATACAAAAAACCCTACACTTGCATTTGCTGGGACTTTTCAGATTCAACATTTTATTCCACTATAAAATATACTTATGATGTACTGTTTGTTTGGAACCTTTGGTGTAGTAATGAATATTACCGGAGTTTTTTTCCAACACCAAATCGTTATTTTTACACCTCGACACGTGTTTCGATCAACAAGTGATCATCTTCAAGAGGAAGATAAAACTCAGTTTTATCTTCCTCTTGATAAAACCTGAAGATAAAACTGAGTTTTATCTTCCTCTTGAAGATGATCACTTGGTGATCGAAACACGTGCCGAGGTGTAAAAATAACAATTTGGTGTTGGGAAAAAACTCCAGTAATATTTATAAAATTTAGTTTAGTAAATTATTCAGTAGACTGCGATTTACTGGCTTAAAAATAAATACGGCCTGTTGAAGTTATTCAAAAAAATAAAATCAGAAAAAGGAAAAATAAAAATTTGTTGGTTTTGAAATCATAATCTTCCTGTGTGAAACCCGCTTGCATTATCGTTCCCCTATATCAGATATTTGCCTACCTAGGTACCAGTCTAGGTAAGCAAATATTACCAGACCAAAATGGAGTTTGATTTAGGCCATTCAGTGCAGTGACATATTTAAAAAAAATTAAATATGCACACCGAAAAAACTGGCAATGAATTTTGTAATAGAAACATGGTTTTCCCCGTGAATACAATAGGTAGTATTTGTTTGCCTCATTCAAGTGTTTATTATGACTCATTACATGCTATTTATATAAATCGCGTAAGGTGAAGGTTATCTAAAGAGCGAAAATGTTGTAGACTAAGTGAAAATGATAACGGAAACGGGCCTAAACAATGGCATCACGAAGGTGGTTGCCAAAATTTGCCGATATAAATAACTGTTGCACATAAAACATAACCGATTACTATTCTTCAATGAAAATATAATATCGAGAGAGGAAATGACATCAAAACATGTAATACATTTCGACTTAGATGTAAACGGCGCCATAAAAATATTTTCCTCAATTTCTTAAGAAAGGCGAACAACGCGAAGAAGGACGTGTTTGCTCCACATCTCGTCGACCGACAACTTGAATGGGATAAACAAATGAAAATACTCTACTCTTACCAGTTTCTAAAGAAATGTTAATTACGTCAGGGATGCATTTATTACCTTGGCAAATTAGATGATGGCAGTATTATCACAGAATAGACAAATACACATATAAATAATTGAATACAGGCACTTTAGAACATAAGAAGAACGTCAAAACCTACATAAAAGCCGGCGTAAGACTGAAGAATCGGGTTGGGCGCCGCGTTGCCAAGTTTACCGATTCCAAATCATAGTTGTCTACCTTTCAACCCGTGAATGTCTACTTGTGAAATGTCTTTTATACATTTTTTGTTCTTTTACCCATACATCTTGGAAAATAATACCCAGAGGTACGGTTGAGATTATCGATTTATTTTTCTTATCTTTATTCATGTCATATCTTCACTAGAAAAGTTTACGAACACAAAAACCATTGTCAAAGCACACACACAGGTTCAAAATTGTATAATGCAATCTGACTTTGAAAATTCTGTCTGTGTATTCTCCCATTGAAAAATGTTTTCAAAATAATATTCACAATTACTTTTCTATTAGTTTTGGAAAGGAGATTGCATAAATTAATGTAATTGCATAATTTTTGACAAACCAAACAGTTCTAGATTGATATTCATTAAAATTAAATGTGAGAGGTAGAAAAAGAAAACCTGGCGTAGAATAAATCCAACACTATAATGTTCCCACACAACAGAACTATAATAACACTCGTCTCGACGACTGTTTCACCCATCAAATTGGTGTCCTCAGGAGCTGAACTATATAAAGTATAGTACAGTTATCTCCTGATGCCGCCAAGGTGGTTGGTAAAACACGAATAGAAAAAAGTGTTATAGTTCTGGTAGGAAAAAAAAGTATCAATGTTGATTACAGTTCATTTTATTTATTTGATGATGATTACTAGTGATACACTGTTTGGAACCTTTGGTGTAAGTAAGGAATAATACTGGAGTTACTAGAGTAAAACTATAGTAATATTGATGAAAATGAAAATAACTATCTGACGGGAGTTTGACTAGCTATTCTGCTACGGATGTGGCATGTGAAGTTCAAAACATATTAAGACAATTATAAAACAATTTTACTTGAATTTTTATTAGAATGAATAGTACAAAAAGATTTTTCATACCGCTCAACACATTGTGGGAAGACATTATTTTAGACTTTCTGGGTTTTTGCTACAGTCAAAAAATCAGCAAAGTGTAGTTAGCTGGTGCTTTACATTAATATATTTTGTTGATGAAAACCATTGGAAAAATCTTGTTGTCGAGCTACATAAAGCATCAACCATGTTTAATAACAGTTGATTTTAAAAATTCATTTTCGAGTTATTCATCATTAACACTCAAAATTAGTATAGAAATAAATTATTTACTAATAAAACGTCAACTTAATGACCTCACCCAGCACTCCCACATCGATCTTGTCATTTTTCCTAAAAAGTTATGATGAACTCTTAGCAAAATGCAAATCAATATAAGAATCCTTTATTTCATCAGGCATAAGGGTGGATTTCATACACCCATTCTCATACACCCCATCTTAAGTCGTAAGACGTAAGAAATCGTCATCGAAAAACATAAATTCTTAAGACTTCTGGCATACGGCTCATGACTAGTGCATGAATCCACCCTGACATCTTCAAATATCTATGAATTTTTAAATCACGTTTCTCTTTCGTGACACATTTGAACTATTACAATTTTAATAAAAGTACCGATCATTCCCACACGTACAGGCTTCAAATATTTCAAGAAGAAATTCCATTCACGACTAAGTCAGAGTTGATAGTAGGATATATTAACTAATTTCAAATCCGAAGGTCATCGACGAATACATCTGATGCAATTTCAATATCTTCATTTTCGATAAAAATACGCAACCTGGCAACAGCGTTTGGCGAACGAATTGAGCCGGTCGGCTTCGGCGCAAACCGACATTTCTGACTATCCGAATAGATTTATCATCGCATCGTTGTCCGTTATTAAGTGTTTCATTTTTGAAAATAAATATTTTCTTATATTTTCTAGTCTGCATATGCATTGTAACAATAGCAACAGCCATTTGTCTTAAAAGTTCTACAACGGGCTACTCTTATAGCTTGAATAAGGCCCTTATTAGTTGAATATTTATTTTTTAATTTCTCAAATTAAATATAGAGAGTATTAGGCTAGGATGCCTTTTAGCGGCAAACCAAATTCAAATATACAATAAATGTCATGCGAGTCTAACGAAGATCAACTACGTAGTACATACAAAACGGAATGTCTCTGAAATTATATTTATTTATACTCATTTGTTATCAAATTAATAGAAAATAGGTCGGGAATTCATCAGTAACTTTATCAATTCAACGTATCCAGAAAACTGACACGAAAAATTACTGAAAGAAAAATGCTGCTTTTCTTTGTGTGAATATTTGTTTCGAATATGATGAACTTGTGATACTCTGTTTGGAAGAAACATCAAAATAATCTTCTATTGAAGATGATCACTTGGTGATCGAAACACGTGTCAAGGTGTTGACATAACGGGTTAGTGTTGGGAAAAACTCCAGTAATATTCGAATATGATGTACTGAAATTAATGCTCGCATTCCTCATTCTTCCAGAAGACATTTCTCATCTGGATCCTAAAACTCCATACTCCATGACAAATGTTTGACTGCCAAATAGTACTGGATCAATTCTCAACCTCACAACCGCTGTTATTCCCATCGAACTAATTTATTAATTTTCTACACATTACAGACAATTTTTTTTTTCTTAGATATTCCAGGCTATCAAGGTTGCACGTAATGTTCGCGTCTGCAGTCAGGCGGATGGCTCTTTTCCGGATGGAATCCAGCAGCTTCAGGGTGGCGGAGCTCCATACATGAGGAGAATACTCCAATGAAGGTCTGATCTGAGCTTTATAAAGCATCAACATTTGCTGAGGTGTTTATAGTTTTCTGGTTCGAAACAGTGTTCCAAGCTTTTGAGAAGCAGCCTTCGCAATTTCATATTGGTATTCATTTTAACCCCCAACAATATTTGATTGCAGTCATTCAAAAGAAATGACTTCAAGGTTGTGTTCAACTCCTGGATATAGTTAGAAGTTGAGACCACTCATGCATCATACTATATTCATTATAAGTACCAAATTTGATGTATCACACATAGTGTAAAACAAAATATAAATTGACATTTGGGGGTTTTCAGAAGTCAGCAACTCTGTGAGACGTTAAAACGTGAATTATGATTCATCATAATTCGCTAATAAAAATATAAATAAATATATCATTGACACCTGGATTATGAGGTAATAAAACATGTTATGAAAGCTGATTGCATTGGTGTAATATAATGATTAATAATACTTATCTTTCAGTGAATCATAAAATTTCAATAAAGAAACCTTCTATCAGAAATGATAAATCTAGTTATCATTCTGAAATTCGCCGAATATGTAGAGAAAACAGTATCCAACTCTCACTATCACATCTTCAACCAACCCAACCAACCAACATTGAATATTTCTAATAAATAATATTGCTATGCATTAATTTTTTTAATCCCTTATTTTTACTAATTCATTAAAATTATTGAAATGGTTAATATACATTTAAAAAAAGAAAGTAATACAAATTATGAAATTATAAAACAATAAAAATTAATTGGCGCTCCGGAGCGACTTGAATGATTCCAATGGCGCATTAACTTTTTCAGCTGTAGGAGAAACCGGAAAAACCTGCAGCACCACATCATCTAAAGATCTTGATCTGCTAATGTCCCTCTCTGCGTTGAAAATAATTGGTACGCTCAACAAATCAATAACTTTATTTAAATACTCCAATTTCAACTTCATATCTCAATATCACTTTACGATTATTCCAATTTCACAATTCATCCTGAAATTTTCTTAAAGAAAGTTGCTGAGCTGATACACAGAAATGTTTTTTTGCGAAAACCTGACTTATGATTCATTAAAATGTAGTTGCTTTGTTTTCAAGTATTTGAAAGCAAACAATTCCAAATTGTTTTCCGATAAAATGTTTTTAGGACCCATTCCATTAGTTTTAATTTTATTTGATGAGACTCATTTAGAATAATGAAAAGTTATATTGTTTCTACTTGCCCTCAGCCTGTTACAACTAGCCCTAAAAGATAAGGTTATTTGTGAAACTTCTCAGTGTTTCAAAAACTATCCAATAAAAAAATTGTTTATGGTGTACGTTCACGTTACATATATCCTGGATTTAGTGATTAAATATTGTGGCAAAATATTTGAATTAATTTTAAAAAACACAGTCATCAGAGATGCTTTATTTGCCTTATTTAATGTTATTCAGCTCTTTAACAAAAATCAAACGGCAAAATTGTGCTGGTACCATGGTCGGCTGTTAAACACTATTTTCATGAAATGTTTAAAATCAAAAGGTTCGATATAATTATTATAAAACATGAATACTTGAAGTTTGCTTACCATAATTTGAATATTTCAACAAAATGAGAAATTTTAAATGGGCTTCACCTAATTATTGTTTTAGTTCATCTGTTTTGAGAAGATATAAGAGACGCATAGAAATAGCAACACAAATGTCTTAAAAGACACTATTTGAAGGTAGGCGACCCTACATACAACGTTAAAAATTGTAGGTTGCCACAATAGCAGCAGACTTTCTTGGCTTACACCAGCGGCGGAGTGTCCGTAGGCACCCCAGGTTTATGCCTGGTGCGTCGCCGACGATTTGGCGCCGCAAACCGCAAGAATAATGAAATTAAGTTTTGGAATAGGATAAGAACATGAGAGTCGCAACAGGGAAATGCAGCTTGAAAATTCATTGCGTTACCTTACATCACAATACTCCAAACCGAAATGGCCTCTCTCCTGATTAGCTTTAGCGTCGTAGTAGCATTTGCCCGGTAATAGTATAGGCCGCAGTACTTCTCTGGCTTACATCACGAGACAGCCATGGTAGAATAGGTTTTTATTTATTGAATAGTAACAATAGAAATGAACATTCCACGTATTTACTTGCTATAAAAAATGGAAATTAATAAATTTTAATTTTTGATAGGTACTATTTTTCACCAAAATTTTCAATTCCTCCTTCAAACCGTTATTTAAGTTTTCAAGTCTTGTACAATTACATGTTTAATTTGGTAGACTTTGTTTTTGAGACGACTCCAAAAAATCCAATGGGCACAGGCCAGGCGACCTCACTGGCCATTACAATACACGTCTTCGATTTGATAGGTAGAAGTGGAACCTCTGAATGAAAACACTTGTCATTTGTTGTGCATTTCGCAAACCAAGTTAAACATCATCCCTGATGATGAACAAATGAGTATTGGATATTTCGCAGCAATAACTTGCTACGTTATCCGTAAAATTTCAGAAAAACTCCTAAAAGGTAGGCAACCAGGAAAACATTTCAATTATCTTTCATATCATAGAGCTGCTGCCATCATCGATGAAACGAGGGAACCTCTTGTTTGTAGCGATAGGAACTTTCGGGTACAAAAAAGGGGATTGGAGAGTTTTTTTTATTAAGAAAATGGCTCGAATGTCTTGAACGCTAAATTCTGTTGATTGAATATTTTACGCTTTAGGCGGTTTGAATTAATCAGTGTTCCTTTCGACAGTGATATTTGGTTGAATAATTCGTAGGATTATATTATCAACTGTCGATTTGTCTCTACGGTGGAAAAGGAAGTCAACGTCTCGCGATTATTAGGGAATCGGTAATCGGAGATGAGTTCTTATAATTTCACTAAGTTGAATAGGTTTCCTATATTTCATTCGACTCAAATTTCTATAATAAAATCACTACAATCATAAATATGATTTTCTAGGTGTTCAACCCTAAGAAGGTGGTCGCCTTCTAAGGATATAATTAAGGGAGTGCAGGAAGTGCCGTACTCCGTACAATCCAGAAATCTGACTAAGTACCGCATAGCGGAATTTGTTCTTGATCATTTATTTTGCTTTCCAAAACTTCCACGGGCCAATATCTACATTTAGTGATCATCAACTGGGAACTACTCTCAGCGAATATTGTTTAAATGTTTTCTGTCATTAGTATTACTTATGTAAGTTTTGCGTAATGTCTTTAGGGGACTGGACGCAGACCTCTTCTTCCCTCTCATGAGAGTTTTCTAAGTGCACGAAACCATTTCAAATATTGTTTTATTCATTATATATATTTATAGATGAGCCACTAAATAATATATTTCTATTAAATTGTTACCGTAGTCTTTCTAATTGTTACCTGCCAAAGTATATTATCAACTGGTTACTTTTTTAGAGTAGATCTTATAGATTCACTTTCTCTAATTTCTTTATTTTGAGTCAGGGTTAAATATTTGAATCTATTGGCGCCCGTTAAAGTGACACTCAGTATTTCAGGAACTCACCCCTCTCTCCCTGTTCAGGCTAGATGTCAGCATAACCCTTTACTTCACCTTGTTTACGTATTCATTCGGTATAGTTGTTTTTTTTTGTACATTTCAAAGGTAATAAATTTATTAAGTAACAGAATATTGAAAAGCATAACGGTATCCCAAGTACCTTTATATATAGTGTACAAATAAAAACGATTGCCACTTAGGTTCACATGGAACCTGTGTGTGGAAACAAATGATTTTCTTTGTTTCGTCTTATGAGAATCATGATTTTTCTACCTCATCAGTTTATCAGTTCACAGCCTGATACTGCGGAAATAAATAATTTTTAAATACTCTAGTAAGCTTATAAGAGGAAATTATAAGAATCAAGAAGAGAAGGAAATAAAATAAATAAATAAATAAATAAGAAATGAATCAATTTGCTGGGTCTACAATATTTTTGACAAATTATCTACTTTGTTCAAGGATCAATTTTTTTATGTTTCTTCATCAGACCAATATTATTAAGTGTTTTAACTGATACAGGAGCATGATTTAGAAGTTTAGCTCCAATATAGGTGAATCATCTTTGACCAATTGTTTTTTTTTGCTCTTGGTATGTACACTGCTGCAGAATTTTAAGCTCGTTTTATTCGATTGTGGGATAAGTTTTTCAAGTTATTTCTATTTTTCAGGAGAAATGTGATAATCGTTTTAGAAAACAGTTGCCTTAAGTCTAAAATTTTTAATTCCCCATAGAGCTGTTCTGTAGTATAATGAGACCTATTGTTATATATAATTTTTAAAATACACTACTGTATTTTTTCTAGTGGATCGAGTGCAGTAGCGTTAATACCATATGCTGGAAACTACTGTTGACCCTCTCATCACTGAAATCGTCGAAGTGAATCCTAATCTGTTAAAAAAATTGAGGATTTATCTCTCTTCTATAGCTACTTTCACGGAAAATGTTCAAGTGACTTGGCACATTTGATTCCACCACGAGCGGTACATATCAGAAATACGCGACGGACTGTGGCTGCTCACCGTTTTGAGGCTCAACTCAGTACACCTAGAACTTCACTATTTAAGAACTCTTTCATTTGAAGAACTGCTTTTATGTGGAATGAACTTCCTGGGAAAGTTTTTCCATGTTTTTAATTTCCAGCGATTCAAAACTAATGCGAGTCGCTACATTCGCACAGAAACCGCTCGAAGGATTTTTTGTAGTGCTTGTGTTTTGTCCTTAGAAAAAAAATCTCTCTACGAAAACGTCGTCTGTGGCATCGACAAAAACTCCAACCATGAATATGAAGGAAGATCCCTAGAGTGGCTCTTTGCAAACCCAAGTTTTGAAATCCACCGCCGAGATTTCTTTAATGACTCGATTACACACTTTATCTGGCCTTTCATTACGAGTACATATCTCCGAAAATAGAAGTTACGACATCTTCATCAAACTGCCCACATTTCCTGGGGCAAAAAACGAGATCTCGAAAACGCCAAGAAAACAAACTAACGTCAATCCCAACGGGCGACCGTTCAATTTATTTTAATAGGAAACAAATATAGGAGGTCCTCGACATTGCCCTCTGTAATTGCTCCCCATTAAATACAATGGCGCAATTGTATGCGAGCTGCTGTCTGCGGTTCCAAGAATGTTGCCACACGAAGTGCCAACAAGAACGTTTGTTTACTATTATGGCTAGGCATAAAAAATAATTATGGAAACATCTCGTATTACTTGACGGCATCTAGTAACAACTGAAGCGGTTCTCGATTGTTTTTGTGTAGAGTAGAATTAATATGGCATGTGTCGAGTAGGTTCAATGTCTGATTCACACACCAAACTTTTACTTTGTCTTCCTTGCGCCGTTGAGAAATAGCGCTGCAGAACCCTGTATAATTTCACCACCATATTTCAAGGCTTACTATTTTCCCGCCTTTTCTCCATTCATATGAATCCTCTAGATTTCAACAATGAGTTAAATAACCTTACCACATGTATGTAACCAAATCCATTCATCATTCTTCAGATATTCATTTTCTAGGCAAAGTATTTATTGATATTGTGACAAAAATATTGGTATTTCCTTTTACTGCAGTAATACATTAGGCAAATAACGTATCATAGCAAAGATATGACCTATTTAACAGAAACAGGAGTTTATCAACTTTCTTGTTCAACTTCTAATTGTTCTGCAACGTATGTGGGCCAAACTGGAGAATCCCTTGACACCAGGGTTCAAGAATATCACAAAACCACTCAATACAGATTTAAAATTTTTACGCCTCTGTGATGAAAGTAGGACCTTGAACATTAGTGGGGTTTTCTTTTACAATAAAATAGTTAAAGTCTCACAAACAATATCCTTGAATGGCCAGATTCATTTTGATTGCTTAATTTTTTTCAATTTTCTCAATATTTAAATCCCAATTTCGTAATTTATTTCCTATTCCCCCCATTTATGTAGAAATAACCTTTATAACCCAACTTTATTTTCTCACGGCAGTTTTCTCTCCCTTCTTCTCTTCAAGATTTCAAAGAGATCGTTGTAAGTTTATTAACACGCTTTTAATAGCTTCACCTGTATGTATGTATGTATGTTTGTTTGTTTGTTTGCTTGCAACTCTCAAGCTCGCTATGTGTATTTGACAGAATTATCAGCATTATTGCTTGATCTATTCGCGGGCAGATGGCGCTGTACGTAACCTTCTTGCTGCCTGCTACCTTATTTGTAACCCTTCTTTGCGCGCCTGCTGCCTTCCTTGGGCTTAGTAGCTGATTTTCAAGCTCTCCCTCCGGAACCGCAAAATATCAATGGTCATTTAACAATAACCATCTGGCTGATCCCAAAGTTTAGAAAAAATGAAAAATAAATATAGTTTAAAAATCTAAAACACACGCTTTTAAAGAACATCAAACTGAAAAGTTAAACGAACGAAAAATACTAGTATTACTGTGAAGAAAGCGACAGGCGCTGGATATACAAAAAATATGGCACAAAGCGCTCACGCTTTTTTCACAATAATACTAGTATTTTTCGTTCGGTATTGTTTTAAGCTTATTTAAAAAAAATATTTTCAACTTTTTAGTTCGATGTTCTTTAAAAGAAAATATTTGATTGCGCATTTATCAGTACTTTAGTTGATTAAATAATTTTTACAAGTTTTAAATTTACATAAAAACCCTGATAATTTTTAAACTAAAAACCTCAAATTTTTTTTACTTCTTGGAGCTTTTCTTGAAAGCCTTTAAAAAAGATTCCCGTTGGAATCATGATAAATAATCAAAGATGTTGAAAAATTAAAAATTCAACTGAGGCAAAGAATCTTTTTTTATATTCAAATTTATTTGCATACTTTCTATTTGAATATAGATAAAAATGATTTTTCATAATTTCGTTTCTTAAAAAAAATTGTTATTGCTTAAAAACGATTTTGTTGATTAACAATTTTTTTGCTACTGAATATGAATATTAAGGAACGATTTTCGAGTATCTTTAAAATTTGCAAAAAACCAAATCCCGCCTTTTCTCACTAAATTTTTTATAACTTTTGCAATTTTTTCGAGCCCCTCTTGAAATTTTTCAAAAATTTGCTAGAGGTCAGCATATTGGATCATAATTTCCGGTTCCAAATAAAGGATCTTGTGACCCAGACTATTAATAAAGTCACATGAAAGAAATCGAAACGCTAAATAATCATAAGATTCAGCTTCCCTGTGACTGTCATCTGCATCATTCTAATTTTTGTTGCATTCATTCAGTAAATCATTTACAGTAAAGAACTGTAAACTAATCGACAACAATTTTTTTCTTCAAGAACACAGAATCCTCTTCGAACTTTATCCAGGAAATGTTCATTTCCTATTGTACATTTCATTCTTCGAATCTATTTGATGTCGGTGAATAAATCATGAAGATGATAGGGGAAATGTTGTTATCGACCAAACAGAATTATGCGTGATAGGATCACGCATTCGGTTTCATTCTCTGCTTTGTTTAACACTTCCTGGTATTTATGGAATCGCCATTTTTATTGATATCTAACACGAAAGCAATTGATTGAACAAGTTATTTGACGACTTTCGATTTCGAGCAGTCGAGCTTTCAAGTTTATTGCAACAATTAAGATAAAATAAATTGAAATCATGTGGTTAACGAAATTCGATAAAACATCTGTTTAAAATCTGTTTTCCGTTAATCAGCTGTCGCCCCCATACGAACGACAACTCTGGAAAGTTCAGAAACTTGTGCGAGCTAAGGATTACACTCAAAAACTAAAATGTAATGCAAAAAGTAATGAAATGAAAAATACGAAAAAGAAGTAGATGTTCAAAATGTTCACCGCGAACATCTTGGCAACATCCTAATATCAAACAAAACTGTCTTCCAACATTATTTAACATATCAGACGTTACCAACTGAATCGCAAGGGTTATTCGTCATTCAAATCTGAAGGTCTAGTTTTGTACACATTGCTCTTCACATATTCCCATAAAAAGAAATCTAATGATGAAAGATCAGGTGATCGCGCTGGCCATTCAATCGATCCTCGCCTCCCTATCCACCGACTGGGAAATGTTGTATGGAGGTATTGCCGGACATTAACTTGGTAATGTGGTGGT
>WOGN01001960.1:0-17761 GCA_015342105.1 Leptinotarsa texana
GAGAGAGTCAGTTATTATAATCACTCTTACCAAGTAGCGCAATGAATAGTTATACTATCAGTTTTTTCTTTTGTTTTAGTTTTCTTTCTTTTGTTTTCTATTCGATGTTATATATCATTGTTATGTTATATTCAAATAGCATGTCTAGAATGAACATAATTTGTTAATTTATTTTATCTATTATCAGTACTGATGTATTTAATTATGTCCTGTACCTGTTGTACCTGTTGGACAATAAATGATATTATTATTTTTATAACTGTAGCCGAAATCCAATGCATTTACAATAAAACAGCAGACAACGCTCTTTCGACCAGCCGTATGTCTCATCGGTGGTGCTAGGCTGAACCACAAATGCAGTGCAGGACTCAACTTTCCTTGAAGTACAGTTGTTCGACAGTCGATGTCAAAGCTTTGCGAAGGACCACATTGAGAAAACTTGTTCATCTTTAATACTCGTGGATTGACTTTTCAATCGTTCTCATAGATGGTATCTGCGTAAGAGGAATGACATCATCTCTACTTACAGAAAATGAAAATATTGTAAAAAACTTGATTTAGTGAGAAATAAAAGGCGAACTTTGCTGAGATTCTGTGGAAAAACTCAATAATTGAAATTTTCCATAATTTCACGTACATTTTTATCAGAACAGTGTTGAGTTTTGGTGTTTGAGAACAGTACGTGTTGTGGATACATTTTTTTAAATATGTACCTCTTCTACTAAAAAAGCTACTCTATCTCATTGTGAGTGGATAACTACTAACTCACTTTTTTACTGGCACTCTAAAATGAATCACTTAATATCTTTGGCATTTCTTGTATTAAAAGAGGTACAGTTTGATATTAGAAAAAAAAAACCATTTCCCATTTTCGAATTAGATGACGTAAAAACTGCTCTTAAAAAATAAATATGACTCTTGACTTCTCCTCAAGTACGAAATGAATTTCGTCTCTTGTTTCTCATTATCTCCACTTGTTTGACAATATTTGAATTTGAGAAAAATTACTTCTATGCCATTATTTCGTTAATATCACTGAACAGACTACATCAAAAAAATGGTCTCAAAAAATTGATTTTATATTGTTTTATCATTTGAAAAATCGGCTCTAATGGACAATAGCTTCATTCCAAATTTCAAAATTCTTCTCGTTGTCACTCAGTACATTAGAATGTGTGGCAGAGACTCCGTATATTTGTATGATGACTGACAATGACTATATCGTATGTCGCGAGGCCAGAAGAGACTGTCCCACTTGCCACCCCTAAATGGTATGAATATAACTGAAAAAATAGAGTTCCGAATGACAGCTGTCATCTGAAGATACCGACTTGGTGCCGTAAGTTAGAGACCTTTAACATCTACCGAATGTAGCAACACAAGATTTAACAAATTGGTTTGACAACATTTACCCCTCTTTTGACACCTAATGATTTTTTGTTTGTTCTCGTATTCATTGATAATTTTCAGTTTTCGAAAGACAAAATCAATGTTTCTTAGATTTACGTTCATTCCGAATGGCAAAAATGTGTTGAGAACAGTTCAAGCAAACATTAAATTAAAAATCTTTTTTAATGATGAATGTGTCGCTTTTGAATATTTTGGATACATAATTATAAGCCTATATGGAATAATTTTTTGTACTTTTTCCCAATTTTTCTGTCACAATTACAAATAGATTTGTTGTTGTTTATTGTTAGAGTACTCTGTATGAGCATACACGTATACAAATTACTAGTGTTTATATTTCACACCTACAGGAAAGTGAAGATGAAAATAAGACAGCAGGAACTTGCAATAATGTGCATTATGTAGCACGTATATTATAAACCTTTGAAAACTATTGTCTGAAATACTTTGTATTGAAACTTTTCATATGTATACTTTTCTATAATGAAAAATGCACATGCTTAACAATTGGACCACTTTAAGATGATCAAGTTTAGCCAAAACTGAGCAATTCCTTTTCATAGTCTATGTTACCTGTTCTGCCATCTATCAATGAGTATCCCAATAATATGGTTAGACACAGCTCAAATGAAACTCATGCAAAATGATTGCCAAAAGGAACCATAGTTACAAATATTCATTTCTCACTTGTTTTTTTCATTCACTATATTCTTTTCACAAATTTAAAAGTTGACATTGATATAAAAAATATAGTTAACAGAGCCAATGTAGTATGTCCCGGAAAATAGACAGCTTTTAAGATCCAGCAATACCAAAAGAATGAAGATTCATTGAACTGTGAATTACTTTACTTATTTTTGCAGTGACGCTAGCGCCACCTTGCATAAAGGATCCTCTCGAAAATTGAAATAATTCACAATATGTAAAATACAGCGCCCTCTATATTGAAGTAGACCAAGCAGCATTGTTGAGATATAAACATGTTAAAAATTCATTACAAGGTAGACATGTACTGCCTTGTGATAAATAATGTATTGCTTGTCCTAAAAGAAAAGATCCGAGGTTCAATTTACCCTTTGGAATACAGGGACAAATGTTTTGTGACAAGAAGAGAGTGAAGATCATTTTTTGTATCATATACAATTCGGCTACCTCTTGAAGTATACAGGAGCTTCGGGTTAAAGGGCTTGAAAACTTTTATGGGAAAAGTACTATTTGACCACTCCATGTTAATTTTTATTTTGAAATATTTTGAATTACCTTTTCATCAGTTGATGTTTTGCAAAATTTTTTTGTATAATTGTCGAGGTTTTCTCTTATGCATGTCCTGAATATTACAGCATGAATGTGAACTGGAATCACAACTGAAAATTAAATTTTACCATGTTCTATGACAGGTAACACTGGATATATTGCTCAGATCGTTTGATTTAAAAAAAATCAAGGTTCTTAGTTTAGAAGTTCTTGTTTTGTTGTGAACTGTGAATATAATCTGTTTTTCCGTTTGTCTGTTTTGGTTTACTTGTAATATAATAGTTGTATAGTTTAAAATTTCACACAATGTGTACTCTTTGAACGTGTCAACAAGAACCATTGAGAAAAATTATGTATTATTCTATAACCGAATAAATAAAAGCAAAATGACGCAGTTGGAATAATGTCAAACAAAACTTACCGCCACCATATCGAAGATGGTAAGATTATTCCTGGAGCCTAACATGACCATACCCATAGCTATACCAGCAGCCTCCCCTGTATTAGCATCATCCTGATAAAGGTTGAACTTTAGCTGGTCGTAAACATCAGTTCTGTGAGTCCCCATCGCAGCTAGACCTAGACCAAGGCAGCCGCCATGTTTCACCATCTGAAATGTAAAAGTATATACTCAGTATTTCAACTCATTACGTTCAGAAGTTATGTTGAAAAAATCAATTTCATATTCGGGAAAAGACAGGCAGAATATATATACTTGTGAGGTTCTGTTTGGAACCTTTGCTATAGTAGTGAATATTATTGGAGTTTTTTTCCCAACACCAAACCGTTAAAAAAAAAGAAAAGCATTATGCTTGAGGAGGCTTTTTATAGCAATAAACGTGTCGCGGTTTTTGTAAAACCGTTTATAGTGAAAATCATACCATACACTGTATTGATTAGTTTTTCAATATGGACTTTCATCAAGTATCAGCCCGTTCTACTCAATTTCTAAACCGTTATTTCAACACCTCGACACGTGTTTTGATCACCAAGTTATCATCTTCAGGAGGAAGATCAGTTTGATACAATAATATTCAGAAATATTATAAAAATAATAGTAGACAGCCAAAAACTTTCTTTCCCAAAAATATTCAGAATATATATAGTTGAAATATAATAGACAGCACTTCCTACTGAAACAGATTTGCTTCAATTCGAGAAGTTTAGTTGCCACTTTATTGGGGATGCATTCAAAACTGATAACAGCATGAAGACCCTACTCAGATGGCTTCTTACTGTGTGGGTACAAAGTTGTTACTTATATACCGTTCATGATTACCTAAATTTGGTACCTGAATGTTTTAGTACCTGAATTCTTCTTCTTCTCGATATTACCTCTTCTCCTCGTCAAGGTTCGAAATGTTAGATCGAAGGTTTTCCACGGACATGAATATGTTGAAATGATTCTTCGGGTACCACACAGAACAAACCCGAAGAATTATTTCAATATATTCATGTCCATGGAAAACCTTCGATCTAACATTTCAAACCTGACAGTGATGTTCTGATGACTGTCTACTATGCTAATTTTTACTCTACAATAAGGTTTGGTATTATCATTTGGGGCTCCAGTCATGAGCTGAACAAATTATTTCCCTGCCAAAAAAAGGGTAATCAGAATACTTTTTGGTATGAAGGTCAAAGACTCATGTAGAGGAATCTTTAAAATGAACAAATTATTGACAGTACCAGCGATATACATTTTTAAGTCATTAAAATTTTTAGTAAATCAATCAAGCTACTTTGAAAAGTATCATAAAACACATAAGTACGGAACAAGATTTTGGAATGATTTTTTATACCCGATACTTAAAAAATCTCTATATGAAAAAAGTACTATCTACAGTACGATTAAATTTTTTAATTCTCTCCCACAGAATATAAGAGACATTGGGATGGGATGCATTATCAACATGTAAATCGGTTCAGCTGGAAACATACCTCATTTTGTGAATCCTTCACCTGACCCAGCAGGTAATCAATAATGTTCCCACCATGATTAGCGTGTATAAGTCCTAGAGCATACAAACCGCCACCTTCAGAATACCCAGAACTAGGTCCGACTTCTTTAGGAAGGTAACTTTGCATTAAGGTCAACGCTTCCTGCTCATGTCCCCTGTGTATTACACCCAAAGATGCTGTTGCTGTTAACTTGGCCCAGTTTGTGGCTCGAGCCAACCATTCCAAATTATCTCTGGGAAATGAAAAATATTATAAGCTGGTTGGAATACATCATACATAAACTATTGTTATTGTTCAGTTGAGAAGTAGGAATATTTGGTAAGTATAATTCGGAACCCCTGGCATAAAATGAATCCATTGAAAGTATGTTTCCCTCAACAGAACAAATAAACTATCTCTCAACAACTTTGTTAAAGAAATGTGAGTCGGGGGACTCTTGTTCTGGTGAGGGAAAAGTGTTTTCAATCGAAATAACTACCTGAATTTGTTTGGAAAACTGGTAGGATTTGTCTTGACTTCATTTCTAGTATTCTGCGAATAACTTAAATTTTGGAAAAAAAAAATTTTAAACTATAGCACATCATTGGTAATTACAACACCATCAGAAACGTTACTAACATTCGGATAGGAAAAATGGCAGCACAAAATGAAATAGAGAAACTTTGGACCAACAGATTCAGTATTATGAAGAAAGTATGATACCAGAGCAAAATGAGTTCCCACAACATAGAGTTGTTATACGGGAAGGGAAAAGATAACAAATACCAACCAAGAAGATTTCGAACAGATTTTTGTCTAACTTTATAACTATTGTAAAAAAGATAAGATTATGATGTTGGCTGTTACGACACATATAACTGACAAATATCAGTTCACCAGTCACTGACTGCACCTCTTAGGTTATTTTTGATTCATATGAAGCACATGAATGGTTCAGTTAATATCGAGTTACTTTATCCAAATATGAAGACATTCTGAATATGACTCTTTAGCAACAATTCTCAGCCATACCAAACTAGTTCTTAACAAGATGCAGTAACATAATCAAAGAGTCCCACATTTACTAAGTTGTTACTCTTTTAATGCCAAACTTGCCAGAAGAAATAGAAAATTACTGCCAGGTGAAAAACACAGAATTTTAAAATTTTTCGATGAGCTGTTATGAGAATTTTTCATCTAAAGTGACCAACACTTTTGAAAATACTTTACTCACACTTTTCAACACGCATTTTGCTAACCAACTCAGCATTATCATGAGAGTTTTTGTTCTGGTGTGCGGGAAAGTATTTTTGGAAGATTCATTTCACGCCAGAGTTTCCAAATTCTACTACTAATCAAGACTTGAGAAATTATGTACACCGTTAAGAGATGAAATATGTACCCTTCAGGTACAAGTAGTGAAGTTATACAGATTTGGTGAATTTATTATGCGAAGGTAATATCGGCTTGATAAAAGGAATATAATAAATTTTAGAAGTCACACTGAAAATATTTCATTGAATAACAAAGCCATCCATAATAGTAACTGCTCCAAGTTTCTAGGTCTTTATATTTATTGGGATTTAAAATTTTAAGAGAACCTAAAAAATTTTAAAAAATATATCTGCTGGTTGTTATGCTATTGCGATAGTCTCAAATGAGTTAGGGCACTCAACAGCTAAATCAGTGCATAATAAGCTGATAGATTCACAATTACATTCTATTTTCGAGGGGTTTGTGACAGTTCATTGTTACAAAGTGTATTTATGCAACATATATCAACTTTGAAGAACCTAGGCAAACTTTTATTTCGGGACTCATCACCTTTCTCCAATCTAACCCAGGATTCTACAATATATAATTGAGGTGAGGGGTACAATCAAACACCTGAATATATAAAAACAATAAATCTGGAGACGCAATTCAGAAAAGAAGTTAAAATTGTTATGCTATTTCTACTGATACTTGAAGACTTGATAAAAAAAATAATTTATCAGTTGAAAAGAAGAAATGTACAAATAAATACACATATACAATAACGGATAATAATGTCGATAATCAACATTCACAAAATGAAAATGATGAAATTAATGTTTTTTCTTAAAAACATTAACACATAATGCATACACAAACAAGACAAACTGGAGTCAATCCTGATGCCAAATTTTTGTATTACAAAAACTCTTAACTTACATTACCCATGGAATCATATTGAGTACTACCTATACTGAGTTAGACACTATTATAGTTGGATGAATATTTTACAGAAAAGACCTTTTAATTTTATTTTCATTGATTATTGAAGTTCCTAATAATAATGAAATAATATTTCTCTTTATAAACGATCGGGTGAGGAAATGTGACATCTGAATCTTGTAGTGATCGAACACCCACATAAAATTCATTAAATGTCATAAAATTTCAATTTCTAACTCACCTCAGAAACTGGTCACTTGTTGTGCCGCTATGCATGAATGCATTGGCAATAACAGTGGCTGTGTGGCAAATACTAACTCGAACTGTTTCTTTGGTTTGTTTCAAAATCAACAAATCGGCATGATTAGATCTGATGAGGAACTGAAGGTGAAGTTCAATGGAAACTTGTCCGGAGAGAATGCTGTGAAGTTTTTCAAGTCGCAACTGGTGTTCTTTCTCACTGTCACTCTGAAAAAAATTGAGACAGAAATATTTTATCATAATTTTATGTTGAAATTTGAAACTACGAATCCAAACTCACCAAGTCATCCATTGTCAGTTCTGCTTTTTCTTCTACTTTAGGTGCTTCCTCAGCAGCTTCATTCCCATCCACATTAGCAGACGTATCAGTCTGGCTCTTGACCACTTTGGGCTTGATTTTCTCTTCTAGCAACGATGGAATCGGTGCAGTGTTCCTAACAGAGAAGAGCACCTGCGACAAAAACTGCTGGGTAGCCGACTCGTACAGATCAAAAGCAATCTGATAGGCCATAAGTTGGCTGTCCTCATCTCCCAAAACAAGTTTGTCCAGGATTGTTCCAACGGTGGGGGGATCTTCGAGAAATATGAGACACTGGCACATGTTCACGTAGTCAGGAGAAGCCAAGCTACTGTACAAACCAACCAAAGCTCTTAGGACAGTATTACGAAAACTGCGATTCTGGATGAGACTCATGGCAACCTGAAATGAATTTTCAAATATTTTCAACCATCTACAACAGATTAACACTCACACTCTAAAAAAAATTAAAAACAAATTTATTAGTGCAAAAGCGAGTTGAAAATCCAAAAACAATTTTTCATGTATGATGTAAATGTAAAATCATGTTCTATTGTTCTTTTTTCTATATGCTATCATATTTTCAATTAGCATTCATACTTTTGGTTGTGAAAAAACTTTTTGATTCATATTGTCTTTGTTCATTATTAAAACCATGATAAATGTAAAATTTTTCATATTTTATTTTCACCCACAATTGTGATTTTTCAGACACTTGATTTTTAAAAAAAGGTCGCACACTCTAAGTGGAATATAATACATTTTCTGAGTATTGTTTTTTACCAACATTCTAATAGTATAGGCAAAGAAAAAAATGTACTTTCCAAATAAAATTCTGAATGTTTGCCGTATTTAATTTTTTACCAAGATTATTTTAACAATTCTGATAATCGTGCACATAACAAATGAATTGTTATAAGACTAAATTACCAATATATGTATTTTTCAAAGTAACCATTAGTATATAGTCAAAAGCAGGAATAACTGGTTTTTATGTAAAAACCTCTTAAATGAACTGTTTCATGTAGCTGTCACTACGTTGTAAGAGATCATCATGAAAAATTAAACAAAACTTTTTAATTTTTTTGTTTTTTGCCACTTGTCATCACGTACATAGGATGAAACTACAGTAAAGATAGTTACAAATAAAAGTGGTAAAAAACAGAAAGTTTCATTTCTCATAAATAACTTTTTGATTCATATTGTTCTCATTAAGACAATTTTACACATTTGTTAGATTTTTACCTGAAAAGCATAGGTGAGCATGCTGATCATATCGTCTGACTGTTTGATGGATGCTTTAAAGATGTCCATTCTTCTGGTTTCAAGAGCAAGCCCCATAGCCTGGCGATATTGACCGTCATCCAAACAACGTTGAAACATACGATTTACAATTGCTTCTAGTCTGGGATCAATTGGTTTGGCATCTGGAACTCCTTCAGCAAGAGCGATACGATGCTGGGTGTAATAGTCAATGCATTTTGCTAAAAACCAATATAATACAATGTTATGGTCAGAGATCTGGCCGAAGTATTTCTGAAATGGATGTTTATGGTATAAATGAATGGCAAAAACTCTTACCCAAAATTGTTTCCACATATTCAGTACGGGCATTGACATCAAAAAGATCTCCAGCACCTAATGCATATGTGAGAGAGTCTTCAAATGCTCCCAGGTGGTAGTAAACTTTACTGGCTACCAAAGCAGCTAACTGATGGTGGGGAAATACTTTGTCTTCATGCAGTATTTCACTGAAAAATATTTTCATAGTGATGAACAAATAATGGAAGGAAATTAAGTTAAAAAATAAAAACTTTTCCATCAGTTATATTGATAAGGGAAAAAATTTCAGAATGCAAATCTATATATAATTTTTAAAAAGTTTGTTGGAAACAATACAAGTGTTCCATTTTTTCACAGATTGACTAACCAATGTAATCAGAATTCTTTTCGACTGATCAGAAAGCTCTACAGTACTCTACAGATATCGCTAAAAACAATCATAATGATTAGCATGAAGCAACTAAACTGTTGGATTATATTGTAATTAAAAAATCTTACTTTTGAAGACCCTTCTACAAACTACACCCTGTTCATCTAAGCAAAAGAGTACTCCAAAACATCATACTTAGTGCCTGTGATCTTCCAGATAAGGCTGCTTGTTCAAAGTCGCACTATACCCAATAGATGCAAATGTGCGTAGTGATCATGCTTTGACCAGGCATCTTTTATTGTTTCGGTCACTTTGTTGGATAGACAGAGTTTACATTTCAATATGTTACCATCATTACTTTTGCAACAGGAACGAACTAAGTTGATTTCATTTATATTAACTTTCCCAAAGTGTCCTCGTCTTAGATGGAGATTGGTTCATTGTGATTCGTTTAATTGTGAAAACCTACATTTCATCTATCTAATTTGAAGGTAGTTTATTGAAACCAAAAGAAACTGACTTGTTTGAAAGCTCAAAACGTAAAGGGAACTTCAATGATACTTACATTTTCTCTATAGCTTCAGAGATCTCTGGCCAGAACTCATCAACTATGGTGTCGAGCTTTTTCAAAGCGAATACTTTAAGTTCTGATTTGGGTTCTTCCAAAAGGGAAATAATCCCCGCTGTAACAAACAAAAGTTATTTGTCTTTGATACAAAAAGTGAGGTTACAAATATGAAAATGATTTGGCATTAGTTAAAAATGTGTGCAAATGTTTGAGTTATTGTTTGTGTGTTTCAGAGGTATGGTTGTGAAAAACTTTCGTCAAATCATGAAGAGAAATACTAAAAAATTTAATGAAACTTTTAAATTGTCAGTTTCATGACTTGCAAAACGCATGAGCAGTAAAACTTCAAATTTGAAATTTTATACAAAATGTGTTAAAATATAAGAAGTACAAAAAAAGCTACCTGCAGATGTAATATTCATTTGGATTAACATATTTTCAAACACTTGGAAACGACAACCACAAAATATTAACTATAACCTTAACAAGATTTCAAGTAAACTGTGATCATCAGATTCTGATGTTCGATACACAGCACTTATTAGTTATTCACAGAATAGTAATATTCTGTGTCCAAAACACAGATCACAGACACAGTATTCTATGTCACAGAATGTTAGTAGTAAAATTCAATTAGTTGATGTTTTGTGCATTGAATGTCTTCCAGATACGAACGTATAGTGACTTTTCTGGAATATATTCAGATGAAAATGGAAACGGTGGTGATCATTCGAATAAAATATTATTGCATAGTATGTCTCTTTCTTCCCCAAAGAAATTTATTTTTTTTAGTTTTCATCATTCGGAAAAAAAGATTTCGATATAATGATTTCAGTACTGATTTCCAATATTATGTGTATAATCGAGTTGAAACTTTCTGAAAATTTCAGAATTGAATAATAATTTTTTATCATTTCCAGAAAATCTCACGATAATTTAGATTTCTCAATCTAATTTCAATGCATTTTCTTTTATCGTTACGAGGAAAGCAATAGTGTGCAATTATGTTTTCATCACCCGGTATATACAATATTGAACAATATCTCTCAAATGTTCTAATCATTACGCTGTCTTTCACAATGATGGCATCCACTAAATATCTAGACGCGAGAGGGCGCTGAGGGACGTGAGGTCAGTTCTCGTGGTTCATTCGTTGTTTACATGTGGAAAATACGAATTCATTTGGGTTATGCGACGGGGAGTAAAGATATTTTTCAGAGAAGGGAGGTTTACTATCAAGAATACTAGGGCAGACCGAGTAGCAGTCTAATCATAGGTGTCCTTTATGAGAGGTTTTGAATGCTTATTGACATTTTTGAAATCTATGAAAAGTAGGAAGCATTGTCTAAGGATTTAGACAATGTCGGAAGTATGAACGGATGGTTCATATTTTCAAAATACAAGGAGAGAAATATTTCGATTAAATAGTTAAAAAGGAAATACTGAAAAAAGTATATATCAACAATATTAATGAAGATAAATGTTGAAAAAAGATGTTTCACTTTTATCATTTACATATTACTGACCCCAACTCAATATTTGAACCATTCCATTATTCCCTCTCGTTTTGGGTTACGATAATTTATTTTCTTCATCAAGTTGTGTTTCTATTTTTTTTAATTCCATACTCTTTGTTCCTTTTCAGTCTCATTTTTCAACTCATCATATTTTCATTACCTTGATTACATTTTTTTTCCTTGATAGATTCCATTTCCAACTCGTAATCATTCCAAGTATTTTTTTTTGTACCCGATAGGCTATATGGCAGGGATATATGTTTATCGTTTGGAAATTAGTGGTCGGAGATATTCACGGATCGAAGACACTCTGATTAATTAGTCGGTATGCTACCAACACCTAATATATCTCAAAACCTTGCACAACAAACTTTAGAATCCTAAAACAAGCCAAGATATTTAAATGTTTAAACTGTCAGAGGGCACTGGAGGACCTCTCGTCCTCCAGTGTCCTCTGATGGCCTTGCCGATGGTGCCCCTCATATTCAATCTGAAAGTTGGTTTCCTGAATTTGACATTCAAGTTATGAAATTTAGATGTCACCTACTTCGGGATATTTTATGTAAAGAAAATTGAAAAATGTAGGCTTATAGTTATCAATTCAGAATAACTACCAAAAATGAGGAATTTGGAGCTTCTATATAGTAAACTAGATGCTGCCAATTTCGTGATTCACCCGAATTGCAATAATCAATAACTGCCCCAAGTTAGACATTCGCTCAATAAATTCTAGACACAGAATTCTTGTGTACTATATGACACCTACTCCAGAGACTCTTTAAAGTTGTTTCATAAGGTTAGTTCATCCATTGTATATAGACTATTAAATACCATTGTATAAGGATTTATAAATACAATGCTTCTTCTTTAGGTTGCGACATCTCTTTATCGTTACTGGAACTTGTAGGGTTACAGTCACAAGCAAATTCTTGGAAACAAACTGCTTCCTTAATAAATAAATCCGATAGATGGTAGGACACACCGTCACTATACAAAGTGGAGAAAGTTGTAATCTTTTTGGAAATGATGACTGATTCCAACTCAATCTCAAAATATTTTCGAATTTTCACTTGAAAGTCTAAAGTTTGTTCAATTTCGATTTTGAGTTGGAAAGTTAGTACATTCCGACTCTGAAGTTGTGAATATTTGAAATTCCAACTTGTAACTTAGAAATTAGTAAATTTTATTTTAGGAAAATGTTTTGGACTGAGAGAAGTGTTGAAATTTATTTATTATTTTGTCTCATCATATAGAGGTTTTGGGAGAGCAATGTAAAACTTTAACAGATATGTCATAGAGATTGTTTTCGAATTGAAAGGGTTATATTTTTTTAGGAGTGATTAATTTTTGGGAAAGAAAGTTTTTGACTTTCTACTACTTCATCTTGTATTTTCTATAATGTTATCCAATTTGGTACTGAAGAGCCTTAGGGTAAGTGTCTTAAGGCGAAATACGGTGTATACCAGTGAGGATGGCATTGTTCTATGTAAGTGCAATTTGCTACCATTCATTCAAAGTAGAACTCACGTGAATGATATTTGATTTTTATTCCACAACAAATGTTTGAAATACAAACTGGGTAGAGAAAAGTATCTTCTGTATAATTCAGTGTTCATGTAGAAGTATTTGTTTCGAAAGAATTTTTTCTTTCGTATAATTCAATGTTTATATGAAAGTAGCTTTTTCATGAGGTCTTTCTTTCAGTTTGTGTCTGAAAGTTATTTCTTTGCATGATCTACACATCCATGTACAGAGTTACGTCCTTCCTTTCTTTGGAAGATTCCCTCATCCTTCTTTTTTTTGTATCAAGATGGAGTAGTAGAAAGTCAAAAACTTTATTTCCCAAAAAGATTGTTTTCATTTTGTAATTGAATTAATTTTATTCTATTCTTGTAATTTTTATATATTAAAGTTAAATTGAACTTCGAACAATTTCTACACACCCAGAACCAGAATCAACAATTTACTAATTAATTTTTCGAATCAGTTATATATTAATATCATAAACGTTAAGTAGGACGGTAGCCGGTCGAGTTGATGTGTGTGCTTGCTCCGCTCACTCAATCGACCGCTGTGTAAACCGGTGGTTCAAGCCGCAAGGTCGGACGATTGATTTTCACTGGCTATCATACAACTCGTACTAGGAAACACAAGTCAAAAGGTAAGACTTACTTGTGCGAGTGCATAAGGACTAACGCCTTTTGATAGTGGTCGTTCGTAGGGGGGTGACTGCTGGTTAACGGAAACAAAGTTTTTTTAACAGATTTCAACATCTTTCATGGTGAAAATTCATAAATTTGAAATTTTTTCGACAATTCAATAATGTCTGACTGAATGACCAATTGGTCTTGTTTCACCTTGATCATGATGTTTGACAACTTTTTAATTAGTTCGTTCTACTAAGTACTAATGCATTTCAGAAAGATATAAGGTTTATTGATGATTATTTTCTTCAACGCAAAAATATATACTATTTTTGCTTATGTATACCGAAGATACTTTGGTGGAAATATGTATATATATATAAATATATTTGAAGAATGAGAGAAAAAATGAAGCTGCGAAATCACCAAAACCATCTTTAATAAGAAAAAATGTACGTACTGATGAAAAGTACAGATATGCAATCAGAAGAACAATAGGACATGAGTTTCATGTAAAGAAAGGAAAACCGACCCTCCACAAAATAGTGAAATCCTTGAAAAAAGACCAAGATAAGCAGAACAAAATTTTGGAAAACTTTGAGAGAATTGAATTTCAGCTGAGAAAACAAAACAGAAAATCGCTCTCAATGAAAAACGATGAAACTATTTAATAAAGCAGATAATAGTTTTTCGACGTAAAAATGGAACAATTTATTTTCTTCGCTTGGCTTAACGGAGGATATACCATTGGAAAGACAAGACAAAAACATTAGAGGTTGACGTCAAGCACTTTTAGAAGGCTGGTCTACCGGATTAAAGTCGCCTCCTGAAAAAAGCAACACATTGAAAGTGTTGAAGGTTTTGTTGATTTATTAATTTTTGAGTCAAAGCAGTCTGGCGAATACCTTGAAGACTTGAACGGCGATGTGTTTAAAGACTATTTTGAGCAAATGCTGGATCTCATTTCACCTAACTCTGTGATTGTGATGGATAATGCAAGTTATTATTCCTGAGAAGTTGAAAGACTACCTACGGGAGGAAAAGCGGATATCATCAAGTAGCTTTCACAAAAAAACATACCTAGCATGGAAGAAAGTATGGTTTAACAAAAACTATCGTATATATTTTGTTCAACAAAGCTCGTTTCACGAAATATATAGATAGTCGATAAGATGGTAGAGAAATGAAATATTATTATTCTGCGTCTGTCCCCTCATAATTGCAAACTTATTCCCATTGGACTAGTTTGGGCTCAAGCAAACAGTTTAGTTGCAAGAGAAAACACGGCATTTGAAATGAAAAATGTGAAAATACTCCTTAAGGAGTCCATAAAGAATGTCGATTCCGAATACTAGTTGTTGCCGGCGGCTTTGTCCGCGTAGGATTTGGTATGTCACATTAAGTTTCGTAAGAGACAATTCAAACAAACAGTTACAATATTTTTTATTGACTCAAAACTTCAGGTTTACAGCTTCAAAACTGACGAAATTCAATACAATCTTCAAACCCCTATTTTTCCCCTTAGGGGGGGGGGTGGAAATTTCTGATTGCCTTTCTTAATGCTTTTCTACGCTATACAAATAACCTACCTGCATATATCAAGATTCGAGGTTCAGTAGCTTCAGCTGTAAGTTAATGTAAGAGTGTCATTCAATCAATAGGTTCCCATTTATAGAACAACGTGTTTCGCTAGCACAGTAGCTTTCTCAAGTGTATGAAAGTGTATTCATACAATTGAGGAAGCTACTGTGCTAGCGAAACATGTGATTATATTTTTCTAATAAAGTTTGTGTATATCAAATCGTGAGGTGTAGTTTTTGAAATTTCGATTTATAATATTAATTATCATTATTGTCATTTGTCATCTCAAAACTATATTTCGATAATTTTTTCAATGCAGATTTTTGAAGTTGTGTCTTACTGTGCTGATAATGGGATTAATTTATATTTTGATATAAGTTGAGACTTCTATCATAAAACAGAACAACTGTGACTGAAATAGGTTTCAATTTTACTGATCTTCTAAGAAAATTGAGGAAACTTTTTCCTTTCAATTTTTGCCATTCGTTTCTCAATATCTTCCATTTGAAGCTATCATAAACCCATATGTTTACAGACATTGTATTGTGAGTTCAAATACCCACATACGAAACGTGCAGTACTACAAATTCCATTAGACCACCTCCTACCAGCCCTGATTTTGTTATCTTCAATCATGACTCAGACCGTGAAAGCTGATGTTCTTGTGGCTGGGAAGTTGATAGAATTCTGGGTTGAGTGCAAATGATTCTATAGGTTTAAGCTATATCTATATTAATAAATATAATATAAAATAACAAAAATAGAAATATTTTTCAATCATGTTTTCAGGTTGCCTCTTGAACAGAAATTTATTACTTATTCATAAATTAATGTTATTCAAACATTCATTTTCATTTTCACGCTAGCCCCAATTACAACTGAAGAATTTATGTCAGAAGAAGGTGGATTATATCAACTACAAAAAAGATAATTTGTATTTTTAACTGAGTGATCAACTAACAATAGGAGCTATCAATACTCACCACCCCGACTAGTTATTGGCAAAGACAGAATTCGTATCCTTTCCAAAAAAATCAAGGTGTGAAAAATCCTAATTCTAATGTCAACATTTTTCTGTGAACCAATATTAAACTGAAATAATAATATTATGAGAGCAAATAAAAATTGATTGTTGAAATACAAGTGATTGAGTTCGGAGACCTTCTACTTTTTGGAATTAAATCATGGGACCAATACCTATTCCCGTTATAAATTCAGAAAAAGTATAGTATTCTAGTGACGTAAAATGAGCATTACTCTCTCGAATGATTTTAAGCTTTTAGCTCGCGTCGAAAAAATATATTCATGATAGGCGTCCAAGAAACTGTATCGTATATTAGTGAGTAACTGAGCTGTCTAACTATGTCTACTACACAAAATTATTTTGGAAAAAATATAATGGTATATTCGAAATTTCTGTTTGTTGAAATTGAGAAATCTTGCCCTGTTCGTTTCACTGTAATTGGAACTCATGATAATGCAGCCTATTATTTTTATTTGACGAAAATCTGAACTTCAAAGTTTATCGTCTATTCATCCCATAATTCATTTCTGAATGAATGTGGACAATCAAGTTAAATTACACTAATTTGTCAAAACCAAACATTCAGTAAATCATTGCCTGGAACACGTCTAGACGATGTGCTTTTTCATTCTCCAACCGATATTGTTAGGGCACGCATTGGAAAATGAAAAGGGCTGTGTGAAACTTTATAATTATTCCCCCAAGAAACACTTTATTGTGAGATTTTCACTACACAGTTTACAAAACCACAACACGTGTTTCGCGATAAAATAGCTTCTTCAGGTGTGTCTGATAACAAAAATCTAAATATTCAATGTTTAATATATATTTTTACAGTTTGAAGTAGCTGAATTTTTTCTACCCCATTAATATTGAAAATATGTACCTGACTTTACCAATGAATCAATTAGCATTATCATGAGGAAATCGATTTTACCAACTCATTTAAATAAACATGTAATGAATGAAATTACCTGAGTTTATGTATCAGTTTCCACTTTCGAGAAAATATTCATTTACGGTGAGTTATTCAACTCTATTGATTTCTTAACATTCTAAAAAACTTATTTTCAAACTATTCTTTTCCAAATGTAACACGTCATAGTTGTGATTGAACTCATGTTCTTTTGTCAAAAAAAATCTCTTTTGATAATCGATTTTTCGTTTTGCTACTGATTCAGTCTGCAATTATTTTGCAGACTGAATGAAATGAATGAATGAATGAAAATTGTTTATTCAAAATTTTAATTAATAATGCATTTCACTTGTGTAGGTGTGCTTGTGTGGGGCCATGCTATAGGCTAATGCCTCTTCAGGGTAAGTGTTGTGTGTGTGTGTGTGTTGTGTTGTTTTGTGTTCCGCTTGTTCATCAGGTTTGTTCAGTTGATCCGTAGGGTGGTCCGGGTCCATTGCAAAAGTCGTGGTGTTGATGCTGTTTGGATATGGGTTCTTAGGCCGGGGCTGTTGGGGGTGAAACTCTTCGGATTTCGGCTCTTTCTAGGACGCTGCTATCCGCTGTCCGCTATCTGATTCCCAGTGGGAATTCCTCTAGGATATCCTGGATCGGCTCCGGCGGGTCTTCCATTGCTCCCAGGAGTCTACCTGGGGAAAAGGGGAGCTTTTTCCTGGGTATC
>WOGN01001961.1:0-17759 GCA_015342105.1 Leptinotarsa texana
GTGTCAAATAATGTTTTGTTACTTTAGTATCTATATATGATTTTACTGTATTTGACGGTTTTTTAAGTGGGCATTTCAGTGCTTATTTTATCATTTACCTTGTGTGTTTTGACTTTTGACCTGTTGGGGTAGTTAGTATTTTCCAGTTTTGTTTGGTATCACTTAACATAATTGTAAAAGAAAGCTGGTTCAATAAAATTCTGATTGATTGATTGATTGATTGTGGTTGGATTCGTGGTCCAGATACTGCTCTGTGTGAGTGGGTTTTCGGTATATAGATGTTTCCCACTTGGTGTTGGCCCCCTTCACCAATATGTCTATAAATGGCAATTCGAACTAATGAAAGTCACCATGAAATATTGTCAACCACTTTCAAACAAACATAATTTTATTACCATCAACATCAAATATGTACCTTCGGCATTGAAGCAGAAAAAGTGGTGCAGGGTTTTTCACTTCCTGGGAGCTGTCTGACTTGTCCATTTCTTCTAAGTCTTCGGAAAACCCATGGTTTTCATGACACCCATTCCAACAATCTTGTAACCTGTACTATTCTTTACAGGTCTCTTACTGGGCGTACCTCATTCTTTTGGACATGATTTAAGTTGTCAATGAATTTCTGTTTTTATCCCATTGTTGCATTTACTGCAGCTAAGGTTTTCGTTGTTCAGGTGTTGTCTCAATAAAGTATGACCAATGAGTGGCCCTGTAATTGTTTTGAGCCGATCCCGGTTTGTTGAAGCAGTTTTTCGGTTCTCTTATCGGACGGTCCCATCATAAAAGTTTTCCCGCGATGTTTGTCATGGAATCCAGTATATAGTAAATCGATTTCTGTCCAACGGTGTGCTCAGTTCTTCACTGCATTCCCACTGGATGTTACTTTTAGGTTCGACTAACCATCGTGCAGACTGGCTGTCTGGGAAAATATTTTTGATGCCTCAGATCAATATTCCTTGCGCATTGCAAGATTGCATACGCTTCAACCTGGAAGACTGACGTGTACCACCAGGTGTTTCTGCCGAGAATGTTTTCGGTATGACTGTTCATTCAACACTATTTGCTGTCTGAGGCTTTAACTACATAGTTTGTGTCGAACATTCATTCCAGTGTCATGTGGTCTGAGAACATATTAGATGTTCGTTCCACCACATATTCCGAAATTTCTGGTTTGTTCGTTGAGTTTTCCAAGCTGAATTAGCAGAGTATCTCGTGCTAGAGTATCTGCAATGCAGCTGTTGGGGTAGTTTCCATTGCTCATAATTCAAAAACATGCAAGTCTTTGCACCCTGCTTAGTTTATAAATAGCGGTCGTTTATTTAATTTTCGGCCACCAGACCATAGATGCATATACTATCATGGGTTTAACCACCATGGTCTAGAGCCTATAAATCATGTTTCCTTTCACCCCTAATGTTTTTCCATAGTTGCGTCTGGCCAGCATTACTACTACATCCACCATTCTTTACACTCTTTTCAGATGTTGGTTGGTTTCACCTCCCAGTTCACATACTTCATGGCAGTTATATTTCTTCACCTCGAAGGTTTAAAGATCTTAAGTCCTCTGTCTTGGTCCTCTTGGTGAATGCTACTGTGGTCCTTTCAGAGAACCTATTTTCAGCCCTTCTTCCTCGGTCCATCTTGTTATAATATTCAGAGCTTTCTGCTTGCATTCCCTCTCTATATTATTGTACTTACCGTGGACTAAGATGACTAATCGCTCTCAATATCCAAGAAAGCTGATGAAAGTTCTTCTAAGCATGTTATACTGTTTCCGTGACCTGGCATAGACAAAGGAACTTTTATTAATTTCATTAAAGTGACATAGCATGGATCTGATTCTGTTGATATATCTGACCTGTACACATATTGGTCTCGATGCAGTCTGTTAGTCTGTTCCTAATATGTTTGCCAAATAGTTATTGTAATGTTTTGGATGTAAATGACATGAGACTGATAGGTTTCAAGGCCTTCGCCGAATCATGTCCATTTTTCCTAGGTTTTGATATGAAAGTTGTCTTAATCAGTCTCCTTGTTTTGGGTATCTTGGGTGCAGGTTCTTAAAAAGAGTGCCCTAATAAATTAATTCTTATGTACACAAATCAAATACATGTTATATTTCAAAATCATATTTATTTTATATTAATTCGGTTGTACTTCGGTATTTTGTTTTACAAAATTAACAAAATGGTCCTGCTGGAGGTTAGAGTCAATAATATTGGATCCACAAATGTATGTGGGTATCCTTCACAGATAGTGCTGAAGTGTTAACCGGGATGTACATCCGTTTGCCTTTGACGTTATTATAATGTTTCGGCATTCGTGTCATATTCTCTACAAGCCACATAAACAACAGTTGTTTTGTTATTTATTTATATAGAGGAAGATAGGTTAGATCATATGTCATAGAATGTCTCTGAACTCGGAACATAAGTAAACAGAACAGCACGCCTCTGAAATATGTCATCTTTGTTTGTCTCATACAGGTAACATATTAGCTATAACCGATGTTGCCAAATGGTGAAATAGAAACGAATTCCTTTAAATGTTGAATGCATTATTTCATTTCTCTTTTTTAAGTATTTAAATTATTTTTTAAAGAAAAAGGTTGAAATGATAAGTTTAAAATGCGTTGTTTTAGAGCTCTTCTATGAAAACTACTTGATTTTTGTCAGGAGGAACATTCCCCATTGTGGCGTGGATTGTACGGATTGGTCAATTGCGTTCATGCTTGTATGGAAGCTCTCTGGTTGGATGTTTGAGGTACATTAATTATTGCTTTAGGTTATGTGTTTCCCGTTGGTAGTGTACTGGCTTTAGTTATGGATAGCTGAGAGGTGGGTTCATCATATCTCTTGTGTAAACTATCGATCTTCTCAATTTTGATTGCCTTCCCTTATGATTCTCATTTCCCTTATGATTCTCATTTCAAACATACTTGCGATATATTTGAAACTGTCGATATTTGTTTGGCCAACTTATTCTCCACTGCAATATCCAATATGCGATCTTATATATGCCTTGGACTTCTTTTGGGTTGTTTGTGGTATTTCTGAGTATTCTCGCATACAGTGTGTAAAAGCCAAATGGAATAAATTCATTATTTCGGTTACTGTACTGCAGTTCGGTCGGTAGCCAGGCGGTTCAACGTGGGTGGTTTGTTCACTCACTCGAATTGACTGCCGAGCTGGTCGGTGGTTCAAGCCCTAGTCTGAATGATCGATTTTCACTTGCTATCGTCCAACCCTTGTTGGGAGCACACGTTGAAAGGTAAGACTTCGTTAATCCTTAGCTCGCACAAGTTTCGACTTCTGAGGGTTATCGTTCGTAGGGGTGCGACAGCTGGTTAATGGAAAAACATATTTCAACCAGAAAGAAAATCCAGAAACACGTCAAATGTAAATTATAATTTGACATTCAACGTTTAAATGTCACCCCTACATTCAACCCCCTTCGAATGACAGGTACAACCCCTAATTTTTTTAATGAAGTATAGTTTTGAGATATATTGTTTTAAAGGTCTCTGCATTCTCTATTCAAAAATGTTATTGCTTTCAAGTTTATTGCAACAATTAAGATAAAATAACAATCATGTGGTTACCGAAATTCGATAAACTTATTGCAACATACTCAAAACTCAGTTCATGTTGAGGTATTGATGATAAGAAAGTAAACAAAAACCATAGCAATTTTCTTTTTCGTTGGTATCCTTCAGGAAACTGTAAATAATTTCCGTGGCAACGTTAGTTTAAAACACTTTGTCAACTTGTTTTGTATGTTACAACATTTCTTGTCAGTATTTCAATTCAAGTTTAAAGTTCGTTAACTTCAAGTCTGACAAATGGTTAGATTAACGGAAATGCATAAAATAACAGTTTTACAAATGATTGGAGATAAAACCCGAACACAACAGAAAATAGCTCGCCTATTTCATGAGAAATTTCCTAATTTACCGCCTATATCTCAAGGAACAATAAGCAAAATGGAGAAGCAGTTTCGCGAGCTTGGTCATGTGTGATGTGTGATGAACTCAAAGTAGATGTGATCCTTGAGTTTGAGGAAAACCCACATACATCGAGTAGGTTTTTATTTATTTTATCTTAATTGTTGCAATAAACTTGAAAGCGATAATATTTTTGAATATAGACGTTTCAAATGATACATCATAAACCTATACTTTCCATTTAAAAAATTGGGGGAGGTAGGGGTGACATTTTTACGTTGAAGAACGTCAAATTATAATTTACATGTACAGTAACCGAAAAAATGAATTTATTCCATTTGGCTTCTACACACGGTATAATGGCTTTTTCCAGATTTTGATAAGATTAATTTCGAAATATATAGTAGTGTACTCAAGAGGCTTTGCATCCTCCTATATTTACAATCTCCAGCCAAAAAATCAATACGGTTTATTTCAAATTATACCATCGAAATTTCAAACAGCTTTGAATATTCGAAATAGTCGACCTAGTTTTTTTTTCTAAGCCTCGGAACAGATTCTCTTTCTTTAAAAAAATCGAATGCCCTCTCAAAAACATTCAGTACCATAACTCTCTTAGCTCGACATGAATTCATCTGTGGCCTAGTGAAATATAAAGAAACGCACTCATCTAGTCGAGAAGCACTAAATTAAATTTTCATTGTGGCCCATTAACACAGGCCCATTCAGACTGCATTGCATTCAATTCGGGCTTTCAATTAATATTAATTTATGATAATTGTCGGGTTTTGAATGGTGTCTTTCACCCAGGCTCGAGCTGGACTACCGACCGAACGACGTGACATACAACATAAACCGGCTATTACTATTTATTTTTGTTGGAGAGAAGATAAGATAAACGCTCGGAGAAACGTAGTCATGTCGATCGATTGGTTGGTTTAGATGCGCGTTCTTTCTAAGGAGTTCATCATTTTGTAGCAAAGTTCAACACGTTTTGTATCGCTATCATATTTTTTACTTATATCTCAGCAGATACGGCAGGTATAGTGTATACAAAGGCAATTCGCATGACATGAAAACTAAATAGTTATCGAACGTTGGCAGTTTGTCTGTATGGCATGGGCGGCGTGGCATTATCTTTATCCAATCATTATCTGTATGTGAGAGGTTTTATATGGTATTAACAAGATGTGGAGTGTACTCCAGATAACTAAGACTAAGGATTAAGTGGGGAATGAGAAAAAATACCAACGTGGTTCAAATAGAACTGGCTGGTATCTCAATCGCCACAAAAGAAATAACCAGGAAAGGAATTTCTGGTAAAAACATACCAATCTGCACTGATAGCAGACAAGCACTATTAGCCTTGAACAGACAGCGTGTTACCTCAGGGCTAGTACTAGAGTGCCGCCAAGATTTAGCCAAAGCCTCAGTAAATAATATCATTATCCTGAGGTGGGTTAAAGGACAGGAGCAAAGGTAATCTCATTGCAGACTCTTTAGCCAAGGAAGCGGCTGGACTAAGAATTTTAGGACCCAGTGGCATCTGCGGCCTGATGACTTGACAATTGCGGAACCAGCCAAACATCACACTCATGCTCAATCCCTAAAGAGATTAGGTAGAATCAAAGGATGTAACCTTGCCAGGAACACCCTGGGCAACCCTGGGAACGTGGGTCCAGGAAAAATCTACGCTTGGCCACTGTCAACTGAGGAAACACCTCCATAATATGGGGCTAGTGGACACACCTCTATACATGATGTGTGAACAGGAAGATGAAACTATCAGGCATGTCCTGTGCAAGTGCCCGGAGTTATCGTCAATAAGAGAGTGTGTGTTCGGCGAGTCTTGGCCTACACCTGCCGATATAAAGGAGATGTCGCCTGGTGACCTGTCCACCTTCCTGGAAAGGATGGACGATGGACAGGAGGACAACTCTTCGGGAAGATGTACAATGGGTCAGATGAGGGTAGAGTAGCAAAGTGATTTCAATTTCAGACAGGCGCACCCTCGCGTTTGCACCGAGAGGAGACGGCGAGGAACGCCCACCGCGATGTTAGCAGATTGAACGCTCACCCAGAAACATAGACTTTATTAAAAACGACTAGGTAGTGTGCCTGCTGCCTACACCATCACATGGTTTTCATATTCAGATCGTTCGAATGAACATAGCTGTCGATGTATTGGTTAGCTAGATCCCCTGGATACTCCATTGAACGCTTCCTATCTTCAAATTCGAATAAAACAAAGTGAAAGATATCATAGAAATTTTGCATTCATTCAAAAGACCTATTGATGCCAGTTTGTGTGAAATATAACATCGTTCAAATGTCTGCCACAATTCCTCTGGGGAGAGCGCATCCGAAACGTCGAATTTTGCTTGACTCTGACGCATAAATCTGTCTGAATTTGACCGATGGCAAATGTTGGCTTTGAGAACCGCAGTGGTTGGGGCTCATTCGCATACATCTGCCATTTAAGAAAACCAGCTCACCGGAGGCCAGCTCACATTACTTCCTCGTGAAATGACCATCCCCTCAAATTGCTCGCGCAGAGCAATGTTGCATGAGCTGTAGGCACGTAGTGTTGTACTGTTGGAACCACATGTCGTTGTTGTACAGATCATCCAATTTAGGCCAAAAAAAGTTGGTGATTATCGACCTGTAGTGCTTTCCGTTAATAGTGATGACCTGGTCAACGTTGTTCTCAAAGTAATATGGACCGATGACGCCGTAAGCCCAAAATCCACACCAAATAGTGACTTTCTCAGGATGAATTGGACACTCTTGGATCTCATGTGGATTAGTATCGTCCCAAAGTCAACAAGTTTGTTTATTCACGAACCCATCTATCTAGAAATGTGGCTCATTGCCGAGGATGTTTTTTGATGAGAATTAGGGTCAGTTGCCAATTGCTCCGAGCCCATTCAGCAAGCACACATCATTTTCTCTTGTCGTTTACCTTTAGTTCCTATTCAGTTGAATTTTAAATGGGCGCAGGCACAAGTCACGAGGCTTTTTTTATTTATACTCAAATATTTACTTATCAAGCTGTGAACAGTGTGTTTAAATTGATGGTGCCCACAGAACTGTAGCTTTCGGTGTTCCTCAAGGCACTGTACTGGGACCACTTATTTTCACCATATACACAACATTTTGTTACGACTTGCCACCGTTTCCATATTGCAAATGGGTGGCAAACAAAATATTCACGAGCCTTTGGGTCGTTTTCCACCTGCATTGGCATGCGTTTGGGTATTTAATCTAAAATATCTGTGGAAACTAATAACTGTGTTTATTTATCTATATTCAAATAATTTTGTTATAATATTTTAGCATTTCAAAATATCCACATGATATTTCTTCAAGTCTGAGAGTTACGGGAATACATTTCTCTCTGCCTACAGGAATGGCTATAAGTTTTTTCGTTGAGCAGAACAAATTGATTTTCCCTCATCCAAAGGTCAATCTTTCCTATTGGGTTTGACCATTGGTGTTCTATGCTCCTGGTGTTCTAAACTTTAGCGATAGAGCTGTCAGTTGTCAGATTGCAACACCAGGGTTGCCAAATCCCGAAACATAAAAGGCAACCTATCAAAAAAGCCGGAGAACCGTAGCATATCGTTGCCAGCAAATCTCTTCATTTGTTGGAACACCTTATAGAGCAGGTCGATAATGTGAAATAGTCCGTGTAATAATTGAACCTTGTGGAACATCGTTGATGAAGGCGAATATCAAATAATGAAAATAAGGTTATATTCAAGTGGAACATCATATTGAAAAAAACTGTTAGCGCGAGATTGAAGTCTCCAGATGTTATGACCGTTCAAGGTTACTGATTTCATTTCTAATGATCTAATGATTATTCTCCGATTTTATTGATTTGCCGGCTATTGAACACGTTCACGGCGACCTTGAATTTAAGTAACTGTGTTTACAAAATCAACTCTGAGAAGTCATATGCATTTGTGAACGTCAAATATTAGCACAGGTTGCATAAGTGACCTAGGCGTGTCAAGAAGTGGTAGATATTTTCTAATTTGTAGTACCTTATGTGACCAGTACTGATAAACTTTCTGTAATTTCCGATTCAATGCAAAAATCTTTAGTTTCTTTGTTGTTGTGTGTTTTAATACCATTCTTTCTTCATTCTGATGGAGGTTCTACCTTTTCATTTGAATTTAAAACCCTAAATTTTGAAGGTGAACAACAATTTCAGTAAAAAGAAGAATGGTTAGTTTTTTTTCACTATTCTATGTAGAGTGTTGATGAAACTGACAATATATTCATAAGAAATTTATCCGAAAGCTTCACTTTTTTCAACTCTCTTTTATTAGCTTCCCGTGTATGTTTGGTTGTTTGTAACGAACTTCTTTGTACTCGATTTTGACTAACTTTAAACAGGCAGATGTATTTTAAGCTTTGTACACTTACCAAGAATCGGTGACAATGCAATAATTTCATAAGTTTATCTCATTATCCTGATCAGGATCGCCAGAATTTAATAATTTTCTCACACTGCCTTTGTGTAAGAGCAAGTGAGATAACCACACTGTTTGCGCATGCGTATATATTTCATATTTATTTATTTATTTGTAATACAATACTCAGGATATATCCCAATTACTGAGCAGGAAATAACAGAGTATGATGAATACATCACAAACAAGTGACTGTAAATGCAAACAACTGACTAAAGATCACACATTTTATATTTATTATAGATGACAAAACAATCATTTCAGGAAGTGGGATTTTATATTTGACAATTTACTACTAAATATATCTAAGTTATCGCTAACAGAATTTGTCACTTTACACATGGTATGGATCGAAGAATTCTCCAGAACATTTGTGCGAGATGTTTTTATATAGAAAGTACTCGGGTGTCTGAAACAGATTCTTGGAATGCAAATATTAAACTTTTCCAGTAATGTTGGGCAGTTAACTATGCTTTTTATAATTTTATAGGTTAGTGCAACACTATAATATTCACGCCTTTTTTCGAGGCTGCAAAAGTTATGCTTTTGTAGCAATTCAGAGTGGGTTGTTCCTATTGGAGAATAAATGCCATTGGTTTTTAGGCTTAGCAGTTTTAAAAATCGTCGTTGAATTGCTTCTACTCTACCAATGTGATATTGATGAAAGGCCTCCACACCACTGACGCGTATTCTAATTTTGATTTTATGAAAGCATAGAATAAAGTTTTTATGGTCGAAGTTTCTTTGAAATCACTACTGTTACGTGCAATTAATCCGTACAAACGACAGGAGGAGGTTACAACATTATCGATATGCCTATTGAATGATGTAGTGTCAAATGTGACGTCAAGATCTGTAAATGATTCTGGTCTCACCAGGGAAACGTTTTCTATTGAATAATCAAAGATCAAGATATTCGTTTTCAAACTGTAGAACATGATCTTACATTTATCCGGGTTCAGCGACAAGTTATTTCGATAAGACCATTCTAGAACCCGTCCTACGTTTGCTGAGAGGTTCACACAATCATCTATGTTCTCAACTAGGCAGTATTGTTTTAGATCATTGGCATATAAAAGGAAATACACATTTATAACATCTGCAATATCATTAATGAATATATTGAAGAGCAATGATCCAGATTTGAACCTTGTGGAACACCGAAAGAAGCACTATAATCGGTAGATTTGAAACCATTGAGCTGAATATATTGTTTTCGATCCCGTAGAATGCCATGGTCAAGCCTGTCGAAAGCCTCAGAAAAGTATGTGTAAATAACATCATTTTGGGCCCTATTATTAATAAATTCAGTAATATGTTGGGTTACAGTCAGAAGATTGGTGACTGTTGAACGATTTTTCATAAAATCGTGTTGGTTTATACTTATATTGCAACTAACATGCCGATATATAACTCGCTCCAACAGAAACTCAAAAACCTTTGCAAATAATAGAGATAGGCCGATAATTTGAAATATCTTGTCTATCTCCTTTCTTGGAAATGGGACAGATTTTTGATGATTTCCAGATCCTTGGTATTGAAGCCGATCTTAAGCAGATATTAATTAGTATAGGACGAGCAAGCATTAGTGCACAATCTTTTAGGATGAAAGCTGGAATGTCATCTGGACCAGTGATGTTTTTAGGCTTGAGCGACCTTAGTGCTTTGTATACTTCGTTTTCACTGAAGCTTGATATATCAAGAAAGTGATTATTATCAATATCAAAGTTTGGTTGAAAAGGGGAAGAAGCGGTATATGATTGTTTGAAAAGATTGGCAAAACCGTTTACGATATTAGAGGGCCCCTCCAACAGTTCAAAATTCAGTACTTGTGATATTTTGGAGCTACTTCGTTTATTAGCTACCTTATTTATTAAAACATATTATTATATTAAAACAAATAGGCTTGAAATAGCTAGCCAAACTGAAAAGTGGAAAAATAAAGGAATCCAAACAATGTGCGGTTCAACCCGAAATTCAGATGTATAACCGTGGAAACCTATTCTGTCAAAAATAATAATATCAAATTGATTTAGATCAAAAGACGACTTAGTTGGTTAGTTTTTAAAACGTCACCAAGTGTTAGATATTTATTTTTACATGCAAAATTTTATAAATTCAAGTCACTGACAAATTCGATTCTTTTTTAAAAAAGCTAATTTACGAAATGCTGTAATTCGTTGCCCTTTTTACATTTGTATTTGTTTTTAAATAATATCCTGATTATTTTATAGATCTGTAGAAGGTAGCAATCCCAAATAAAATAACTATATTGAATACATATAAACTGTCCTTCTCAAAATAAAATATTTAAACAAAATTGGTTTTCACGATATTCCAATTATCTTCGCATCATACAGAATATATCATTAGAAAATTTGTATTAATAACCCCAGTGTGACGCATATCAATACTATATTTAATGCAATATAAAAAACAGCGTCGGCCGCCCTTTTTGAAGTTGTTTGTCGCAAGTTACTATTTTAATGGCTTCCTAGCGGCGTCCTCAAGGGGGATAGCGGGTAGAAATATCTCAGTGACTTTGTGGATAAATTGCAGTGCCACTTGCTTGAGACGTCTATGTTGCTTTCTTTGATGTAACGTCATGAAACTCTTTTACTGTCATACATTAGTTATGTAAATTTACTAAAAGCAATACCAGATCCAATGATTACTGTTCAAATCTGTCGAAATGAAATACGTTTTGTTTCGGCGATTTCTTCAGTCATAAAGAGGCGAGGTAACTAGATACTGGATACATACAAACACTGGAAGTGGGTCAAAAGTACAAAATCTTGCCGAATAAAAAAGTATCGAAGAGTATTCGGTTTCTGGCGCAAATCTCTCGCATTAATCGATCGGAAATATGAAAGTATCGACCTCGTCTGCGGCCTACAAGTTCAATCGATGTTGCGTGGGTACACGTACGACTCTGTATGCTGCAAACGAGCTAATAATAAATATTGCACCTAGAACAAAGCGTGACGAATTGACGCAACGCGTAATGGTAGTACCTTGAGTGGAATGACTGAAAATCGTGATTTTCTGAATTGCGAAATATCAGTACTTTTTGAGATAACGCTGGTATTCATTACATAGTATGTCATTATGTGCTCGTATCTACTTGAGTATACAGGTTGCGTCATGATTAGAAAGATCTTAATACTGCAGCAACATCGATATCTTCATTATGCATTGCTTCATTCAGTGGCCTCTGATGTCTCCTGAACTAACCTCTCTTGACTTTTCAGAAGAGAAACGAAATTTTTCAAATCTTCCATAATTTTTTCAATACACTTTGTAACATTTTCGACACAGAAAAGCTACTTTATCGATTTTCCTGCTCCATGTCAATATTCTTGAGGGAATTCTGGAAAAACAAAACGTATAATCGATATGACACCAACAGGTAGGTACTTTATAGGGTTTGAAATAATATGATTGATACTCAAGAAGCTTCACATCCTGATGCGTTCACAACTTCTAGCCTCTAGTAAGTAATTATGTAAATCTGAGTAATTACGTAACCCTTCGTGTAATTCTATAACCATTCTATAATTCTTAACATTATTCTATGAGTAATTTTGTAATCATTCTATAAGTAATTCTGTTCGTAAATCTGTGAGCAATTCTATAATAATGCAGTAATTTTGTGAATCATTTTGAATTACTGTATTCTATAAGTGATTCTGTCAATGAGTCGTGTGTCATTCTCTAAGTAATTCCATAATTCTTCGAGTAATTCTGTAATGGTTATGTAATTATGTGTGTAATTCTTCAGATAATTCTGAATGACTTTATTCTTGAATAGAATAGAATAGAATATTTTATTGGCAATGTGATACATTTGAAGAAATATTTGTAGCAAGTCAAAATAAAAAAGTTATAAATATAACTGCATGTATACAAATAGAAGTCTTATCATAATGCTTGTAGAACAGAACAATGTATAGGATAATGAATACAATTAAACAAGCAAACAACTAATGTTGAAAATGAGAACAATCGTTACTCATAGTTCATACAGGACCTTATATTTTTCAAAAATTTGCTGCTGAACTGTTTCTGGATACTTGATTAGTCTCTCAAATCAAATATATTCTGCTGATGAGCCCACCCCATCCATCTTCATCCATAATATGAATTCATACGTATTTTCTGTTGTTCTTATCTAGTGTCAACAGTCGCTCAAATAGCTGAAGTATCCAAACTGGGGGGGGGGGGGAATCGTTGATCTCCAAATGGTTAACATTAAACATTATTTTCTACCACATTGGGCGCTATAGAAACATTTCCTATTCAAGGAATTAACATCTGAGAGCCTCCTTATTTATCCATTAAAAACTTCAAATATTATATGAAAGAAAAACTCAAATTATGATTATAATTTTTCGTTTAGTATCGAGAATGAAAATCAAATAGCTCTCTGCAAGCTGTATATTGAAAATAAAATGTATTTCGATGTTTCTTTTTTCTCGACTTCTCTCATCCACTTGTATCTGTTATCATATCACGTTTTATCCCGTCTTGATCAAGAGCGAAATCTCTTGTTTCGTTGGAGACAAAACAAGGCAAGAGACAAGAATCTCTGACTCAGTGACAACACTAGTTCAATCAATAATTCAGCCTTCAATTTGTAAATTCATCAAAATTTCGTTAATAATCATTAATTAGGAAGTATTTTGCGAATCATTAATAGAGAAGACGATTTCTCATTTTTGGTCCATTTGAAAACTCCCTTGCAGCAAAAAATTATCACCTCTAATAGAAAATCATCCAATTCTACCACTTTCGTTCATCTATTTCTTGGTTGCTCTACTACTCTCTATGCTTACAATAACGATAATTATGACTAAGCTCGTCAAAGCTACGATTCCAATTGAGACTATCTATGTTTATTCTTAGCAATAATTCAATATTTAGTCATGGTATCATTTGAAAAAATCCACTTCACTTTATGCTCTTTTATAATTGACCCAACAATGAACATTGTTAAAGTTACGACACAGCGTTAATTGTCTTTGAGATTATCGAAATCAGCTAGTTGTAGAAGGAAATACGACACATTTTCGAATAGATTTATCAGGATGAAATAATTGAAAATGTACATTTTGTAGTTTTGTATCAATTCTGCAACCAAAGTTTTGTAGTTTGGGTTTTTTGTTTCCAAAAAAACCTGTTATAACAAGTTTAAATCAATTCCAGGCATTTTTTTTCTTTCATTTCCATTTTAGTGACGAAACTGTCACCTTTAAAAATTTTCTTATGTCAGGTCCAACGAAGACTCCTTTTTTTTAGTTTAGCATCGGATAGACCAGGAAACTTTCCCAGGAAAGATACTTGAAACAATCTCCTTCTTTGTCTAATCCTTTCACAAACTGTTTCATTCACCCCAATTTGATATGGAGTGGTGAAAATAAGATTTTTTAGGATCCACTACGCTTTGTTTTTCAACATTTTTAACTCCAGGAATAAGACCCTTTCTTATTGGCCACACCTGCTTGACATAGTGTTGTTTCCTGTCACGTTATCCCATTAACATAGGAAATTTGGAAACTTAGTGTAACCACTTTGTTGACCTAGTAACATTGAAATAACTTTCAATCTCCACAAATGGTCCACTCATGATCAGAGTAGCTGAGCTTATTAAGAACAAATTCAAGATGTTCGTTGCATTCTTTCAAATGGACTGAGTGTCCAACAGACACAGAAGAAACAGACATACGTTATGTTGAACATTTCCATGACGCCGGGTACATTATTGCAGAAAACTAGGCCACCCTCTTGTGTAAAAAGGGACTAAAGTCCCTTTCTCTTAACACCGGAGGCTAACATATGTCTTCTTCAAGTCTAGATCCTAAAACTTCTGCTGAGTCCTTCGGGAAACCCAGATTTCGTACGAACTCGTTCAATTCTAATTGAGAGAAAAATTCAGGGTCATTGGTACCTGAATCGCATCTCTCCATAGCTCCATAATTCTGTCTCAATCTACCGCTTACATAGGCTACACAATACATTAACATCGAACCCATACCGAACCTAAAAACCCATTCAATAAGAAAATTTCAGGTGAAATTTGTGACTTATCTATAGGTGATAGAATTTTTTTACTATTTTTTCCGTAATCTTCACACAAAATACTGTTAAACATCACTAGTTAAATATCCTACAATTTTTTCATCGCAGACCTGTGCTATGATTGGTTGAGGCTAGAAAGAAATCAGAACTCAAAGTGACTGATTTGGTTGTGATCTGTCGTTGATCCAATATGGTTAAAAATTGACGCATTTGGGAATTGGCACAGTATTCGACGTTGGTTTGCAAAATGTCTTTTCGGAGGTTTTTGCTTCGAAGATAAGCTCCGAAGTGATCCTACAGTAATCCAGGAAGAGGGTTTGAGGACCCTGGTGAAGACTGATCCATCACAAACGTTGTTACGATTGCGCACGGCTGGTGTAAACCTCGAAGTAAGAATGGGTCATGGAACACTGTCATCCTCAGTGGCGGACATCGATGTTTCGGAATAAGACACTTGCGTCATAGACTCTTCAGTATCAATCTATTTCAATGCAATAATATTTCTGAGAATTCAGTGTCAACTATTATGGAATTATACTAGACTAGACAAAGAAATAGAGAAAAGAGTCGAACTGATCAGAAAACAGTTTGGTTTGTGTAAATGAATGTTAGAAGAAAAATATTGCCCCTTCTCTCCTGAGAATGGTAATCAGCTAGAACGAGAAAAAATATGTATTGAAAGGAAAACAAATATTTTAAGTTCTCTGCAGAATACCTCAGGGGTTTGCAATGGAGCCTCTACACTTCGGTAGCATTTTTAGAGTTGAAGTCAGCAAAAGTCAAGAGAGAATCGCTGTTCTGGGGGTTGTAGTTGAAGAAATGTCGAGAAGAAGGGAATTTTGAAAAAAAAAATAAGACTACGAAGACAATAAAGATGGAGTCATATAAATTAGTACTAGTGTTGCAGTTTATGTCGTACTTGTGGTTTACATTTAAAATCGTTTCTACAAACGGCACTGCACTTGTTTATCGGACGGAAAACGGAAGTCGACCAGAAGGTGCATTACGAGTGCTTTGATGGCTCGCGTTATACTTTTCCCCGGTAATTCTGCACAATTCAGAGGCACCGTTCCAGAACGGTTTCAGACGGTGCCACCGGTGTTACGGTCCACCGTTATGGGTAAAAGAGAGTTCTTGTTACTTGTGCAACATACACGATGGTAACTCATACAAATTGAACTAAGAGCTAACGGCAACAGTGTTAAATGTTAGAACTAAATTCTTACCGGGGTCATTTTCATTGTCTATGCATCACCATTGTGAATAATTGAAAAGTAAGATGATTCCATAAAATTTTGGCCCCGTAACAAGATAGCTTCTGCATATCGATAGGATTTACGAACGAATAGGTGAACCAGTTCGTTAAATACTTTGAAACATCGATAAACTGATCAATACTTCGCAGGAATATTATATCTGCATCCTTGTTTCATAAAGTTTTTACACGCATTTCAAAACGAATACCACCATGATCATAATTTCTGGTCTCGGAGGTCAAGTTTTACATAAAATAAAACTTGTATCTGACTATCAACTCAAGACCCATTTCAGTCATGCTAGTGCGAGAATATAAGCTTTTTACCGTAGCAGCTAGAAACGGTTTCACTTTCAGTATCTAGAAACTTGTCACCAGCGGTTTTGGTTTTGCCGGCCATTCATGTCACTCTCTCGTCTCATAAAAATACCGATATTAACCTACTTTGCTGAGAAAAAAACAAACAGTTGTAATTTCATCGCTGATATTCTGTGGAAATTGATATTTTACGGTTGATGGATATATTTATGTCACGGTTCCACGGTTCAAATGTCGCTTTAGATCTCTGTCGGATACATAAAGAGTTGTAACTGTATCAAGTACTTGAAGTTAGTTTATTAGCCCGAACGAATGAGATTCAGATTTGCTATTCAATTCCTTGTGGTGTCTTTCTTGATAAAATAACACAAAAATTCATGCCAGCATAAATCTTCTTGTCATCCAGGTTTTCAATCTTTGTTTGGCCTTTGTTATCCAAACATAAACGGCGCATAATAACAGACAAAGTAACTCCCAATCAGTTCAATGTATACTTCACTACAATTGTCAATACTATCATGCAGAACTTCTTATTGATAAAGGCAACATTTTTTTTTAATATCGCTTGACAATTCATTGAAACCCCGTTCATCAGATTCGTTTATGTTTACACCTGTTACCAATTCGGAAGTCTATAATGCTATTCACGAATTAAAAAAACTCATTGTATCGATATCTATAATCTCAACAGTAAAATATTTAAGGCAATTTGCGATCTAATTGTAGAACTACTTACCTATTTGCTCAATGCTTGCATACGTGAAGAAGCATTTCCAAATAAATTAAATATCAATAAGGTCATTCCACTTTTTAAAAAAGGTGACAAGAACATCATTGAAAATCATCGAACCATCTCTATTGTGCCGATATTTGGTAAACTATCTGAAATGTTAATCAAAAAGAGGTTATATTTCTTTTTTGAAAATAACAATCTCTTGAATCCTGATCAGTATGGTTGCCGTAAGTCTTGCTCTACTGTACAAGTAGTTCGTGTGGTGAGAAACATTGTCGACGGCTTGAGTCTGTGTGACTTGAGTAAGTCATTCGACTGTGTCTCTCACCACTTACTACTTCATAAAATGAATGAATATGGGGTTAGAGGTGTGGCTCTCTCCCTTCTCACATCATATTTACACAATCGAATGCAATATGTCAACCTAGGAGACAATAAAAAGTCTACTTTAGAGCCGATAGTAAACGGTGTTCCGCAAGGATCTGTGCTGGGGTCTGTCCTATTTATAATATTCATAAATTACCTTTTATTTCAAGTTCTGCCCCATAAATGTCTATCGTCTGCTCAGACAAAAATTTATTGAAAATCTCTGAACTTGCTGAAAAATGGTTCAGTCCGACTGGAAAAATCCAGAGACTGATATTTTCTTCCAATAACAAGCTTTTGGAAGGAAAAGCAGCCTGATTACTTGGTATACTTTGGATGATTCGCTTAACTGGACATGTCATATTGATGAATGTATTACAAAATTATCCAAATATCTGTTACTGTTGAGGCAATTGAGAAAATTTGTTTCTACTGACACTCTTCTCATTGTCTACTATGCCTTTTTCCACCCGTTCATTAGCTACGGGACACTTCTTTGGGGGGTGATTCTATTTCTGCTGGAAAGATATTTGTAACACAAAAAAACAATAAGGATAATTTCTAATGCGGAATATCGGAATACATGTC
>WOGN01001962.1:0-17758 GCA_015342105.1 Leptinotarsa texana
ATCGATGGGACTATATAAACAGCTAATTCCTTCGACAGAGATCATTATTAGTCAGAGAGTAGTAAGATTAGCAAGCGAGTACTCTAAGTGAATTGTACTCAGTGCAGTACCTAGTTGTGTAGTAAGTGAATAAAAGTTGTCTAAGTATTATTAATGTTGTTGTTTAAAAACGAACCCCAAGTAAATATCGTAACAATATGTTTGAACATTTTCGTATTTGTTCCTGATTTAATGTTTTCAGATAACAGGTTGAATAGGTATGGCTCAGCATATGAGGAATACATTTTATGCTGCGATCTGAGTGTGTATTGGAGATGGAAGTCATTTTTTTTTGGTATCATATTTGTGGTACTCGCTATTCTTATTCAGTTTCCCTTTGTTAGTGATCGTGTATATCAATGATTTGTTCAGATAGATAGATGTAAGTGTCAAAATATTATTGTTGGCAAATACGTTTTTGCACGATTCCTTTGGTCAAGATCAAATATCATTCCGATAAACTTTCTCTGCATTATAAAGACTTCCCTATACAATAATGCTGCAGCTGATAGTGTTGTATGCCAATGCATAGTATAAATTAATCAGATAAGACTTATGAGTTTGTTTAATTTCCTTCAAACAGCATCAACGTGTTTCCCGAATGCAAATTTATTATTTCCATACCTAAATATCCTGCTAATTGTGATTTACTTATTTCTATGCCATTATTATTCATGGTGAGATTGAGAGTGGGCCTGAGGGCACTTGTGAACTCCATGTATGTGGGGAGAGAATATATGTCAGCCTGTTGGGCATCGTCAGTACTGGGCAGACGGTCCTCGATTGAAGAAAAAATGTGAATAACCAAGAAAAGTACTTGCGTTAACGCAAGCAAGACATAAGTCGAACCACCTGTTGGTGTGACACACGAGTCAACTTTCCAAGTTTTTATGTCAGTGTGGTAGTTTGACCAATCAACCGACAAATGCGGTAGCAGTAATTTGGAAAGCTATCCAGGAATGCCATAAGAAAAAGAATATGAAGTCGACGGAGGTTAATGCAGTCAAGCTGCTGAAAAATAATTCCATGAGAATCCCAAATTGATTTCAATTTAATCGATGCTAAAGTACCTGATATAATATCAACGGATTCTTTCAAAATTATAGTCAGAATTTCATCAATGCCAATAAAAAAATGTTTTGAGGTTAAGCATTATTTTCTTGACGTAATGTTCACTAATAGGAGCGAAAAACATTAAATCTGGAATCGCTAACTCAACCTTTGTACACATGCCTTGGGGAATATTCCGAGAGTCCATTTTGTCTTCGACAGAATCAGCAAAATGGACTCCAAAAATATTTGGCATTTATTTTTTTCCTGTGATGTTTTTATTATTGTGATTTAGTGTGATTTCTTGTTTTGTTTTGTACGGTTTGTTTTGTTATTGTTGTTTTGTTGTACAGTATGTTAGTGTTTTATATGTAAGTGAACTAACTTTTACCCACCGCTGTACTATGAACAGCGACAAATGTCCTATTTCCAAGAATAAGATAGTGTAAATTCTCAGAACTCAAAGACTAATTCTTATAAGTATTTTCCAATATACGGAAACGTATACAAAATCGCATGGAGGGTGCAATAATGAACAGTTCAAAGGTATATAGAGAAAAATTGGGAGCAATTTGGAATTAAGGAATAGTTTTAGTGGAAACTGTATACCTTACACAATGTTGTGAAAACTACTCATTTGCGGTACTGACAATTAACGAAATGTAAGGTTACTTATCACGATTTAGTCTTTGTTGGAACGTACGGATAGCTCATTCTAGATTCTTCTAGAGGAAGGATGGAGACGGAAAAAATCACAGAAACCTGAACCTAGACCTAGTTTTTTGAGGTTTTGCGAAGTGTGTCAAGAATCCAGTCAGTGACATACGCGATACTGATAGCAGTCGAATAGTAAGGGGATATAATGAAATATTATGAATAAGTAGTTGAATACAGGTTATTAATGTGAAACGTCACTGAAACTCAAACAACTTAGCAGAAGCTGCATCCACCATTACTTTTTCAAATCATTTGAATTGAAGGGGTTTAGGAGAATCATGTTGTGATACAGCTTTCAAAAAGGCTTCAAAATTAAACTTCCTTTCATTAAATAATACAGCAACTGTTCATAGTGTTCCCGGATCGTGTAAAGAATATTAAGTGTTTTAGCATATGGTTCCATAAATTCACTGAACATTCAGGCTAGGTAACATAAGTTTCCGATTTCATAAATCCTCAAAAAAACATTAAGAGGAGGGAGTTATATCATGTGATGTCACAGGCCATTTGACGGCGACACTTCTTCAATCTTTCAAGCAACGTTTCATACAAAAACTAGCCACACAGCTAATACATAATCAACACGAGCTCAGCCTTTCTGAAATATCGGATTTTCTTTCCGATAACGTTGGCTATCATTATTTCTATGAGCGATGGGTTGACAATCACAATTTAGAGAAACGAATATTCTATCAGAATAATGTGAATAAATTTCCAGACATGCTCTGGCTCGAATTCATGGAATGTCAACTTTCGTTGAAGAACCAAAAAACAAGTTGTTGACGAAAGAAAACGATGGGCAAATATTATTGTCCGAAGTATTTTTTTAGAAGGATAGTGACAGTATTCAACCAAAATATAAATTGTACTAATAACATTTTCATTTCATTGAATCAAAGTTCAAAGTACGTTGCTAAGCAGTTTCACGAATTACATTATGATTGAAACCTCGTTATGGACACTTGAATTACTATAATGAGAAAAATTGTTAGTTGGCAATGCAATAATTTCAAAATTATTCCGGAAAACAATTATCACGAATTGTGTTCGTCACGACTAAAATAGGAAAAAAATAAAAAATATTTTAATTTATTTCAAATAATGGTACATTATGTTATCAGTAAAAAGTGTTTTTAACAAAAAACTTGATATGAACAATGAGCATATGCCCTAAAGATCTTAACGTTTGAATCACAGTTTTATTTTTTTACAGTAACTGATATGGCCATAGATATTTTAGTGAACCTTGCACCTTACCTACATAAAAATATATATATTTTCAGCTGTTAAACTATTTTTCAATTTTACCAGTGGCGTACGTAGAGAATATCAACTGAATTATTGCAAAGATAATAGTAATAGGCCATTACTTTTACCAAAGTTATCATGAAATATAAATCCAAAACTTTAGAACCTTGTAGTTTAAAAGTGAAAACCTTCAGGAATCATATTTATTAAACGTTTTTTATCATTAATAACTTTTGAAATATTTTAACTTGCATGTCTTACTTTTATTGAGATGCAAGAAGCAAATGTTTTCTTGAAATATCTTTTTCTGATGGGCGCAACTATATTATAGTTCAGCATTGAAACTGAAGTTAAATCTATAAACAAGAACCAACATGTAATATATCAAAAAACTCTGCAATGGTCAAATTTTTATCAGCATCGAAAATCATCATATGGGACGAATGCACAATAGCGCACAAATGTTCATTAGAAGCACTTAACCCAACATTGAAAGATCTTCGCAATGACTGGAGATGTTTTGGAGATGCAATGATTTTACTGTCTGGCGATTTACGCCAAACACTGCCGGTAATTCCAAGGTCAAAGGCTGCCGACGAAATAAACGTTTGCCTCAAATCATCGAATCTATGGCGCTATGTGAAGAAACTTCAGCTGACAACAAACATGAGAGTTGCATTGCTTAATGATACATCTACTGAAGATGTCTCTGAGCAATTGCTTACTATCGGTAATGGTCGAGTACCGGTCGAGGAATCGAGCGAATTGATTTCATTTCCTCAGAATTTCTTTAACTTTGTCTCATCGAAAGACGAACTTATCAGCAAAGTATTCCCAAAAATAATTACTAACTACAAAAATAATGAATGGTCGGCGAGCAATTTTAGCGGCTAAGAATAAAGATGTATATGACTTAAACTACATAATTCAGAATGATATCATTGGAACAATGCATTCATTCAAATCAATTTGACTGTGTTAGAAATGAAGATGAAGCCACCAACTATCCAATTGAATTTTTAAACTCCTTGGATGCGCCTGGTACAATTTACGCTTGAAAGTTGGCTCCGTAGTGACCATACTTCGAAACATAAACCCACCAAAAGGTGGGTTTATGTGAGTAAGTTAGGTGAGGAAGGTAAGGAAGTTATCATTCCGACGATCGCCATGATCCCAACCGATATGCCGTTTCGTCTTTCATTCGCTATGACCAATCTGGAAAATCAATGTTTTTCACATGGTCAATTATATGTGGCATGTTCACGGGTCGTAAGACCATCTGCGTTGTTTATACTTGCGCCTGATAAAAGAACACAAAATGTAATGTATCACAAGGTGCTTAACTGAAGATTGCAAACTAATAAAGAATAATTGAAATACTTGATCAATAAAAAAATTGAATTAATAAAATCAAAAATGTGCTTTGTTATTGCCTCTAAGGCGGAACGAAGTTAGCAGGGTCAGCTAAATATTTTAGTGAACATAGTTTGCAACTTACCTACATAAAAAATATATATATTTTCAGCTGGCATACGTGGCATACGTGTAGAATATTAACCGAATCATTGCAAAGATAAAAGTAATAGGCCATTACTTTCACCAAAGTTATCATGAGATACACATTCAAAATTTTAGACCCTTGTAGTTCAAAAGTGAAGACATTCAGGAATCATGTGTATTAAACGTTTTTTATCATTAATAATTTTTGAATTATTTCAACTTGCATCTCTTACTTTCATTGAGATGCAAAAAACAAATGTTTTCTTGAAATATCTTTTTCTGATGGGCGCAACTTTATTATATGAATAAATTTATAATAACGTACACAATTTTTTTTTGTGTACGTTTCTGATCTATTCAAATAGTCTTCAGCACGTCCTGCCATCTGAAGCTTGTATTTCATCTCATATTCTAATCAGAATAGCGTTACTTATGTGTATATTTCATTTTTTCAAACAGATCCCGAGAATACAGTCAAGAATAGTAAAACTTGTAAGCCCGTTGCCTCCTTTGTTCCTAAACCTATAGATTTGAAGTGGGAATAGGTACCATAAATTCCATTAGTGTTCTACGCTAATGACAAAACAATATCGATCGTATATATGATGAAATCAACCGATACTTGATGAAAATCCATAACGTATTCAAAAAACACTTCACTGTGAGAGTGTCACTAAATGGTTTTACATAACCGGAACGCTTGTTTCGCCACATAATGGTTTCTTCAGTCGTGTCTTCACTAACTCTACTAACTAACTTCACTACGTTAGTAAAGACACGCCTGAAGGAGCCATTGTATGCCAAAACACGTGTTGCGTTTTCGCAACACGTGTTTAGTGAAAAGCTCACAGTGAAGTGTTTTTTGAATACACTGTCAAACAATATTCCACAAAGGCTTGACCGTTAAAGTCGAACACATAACGACTTCAACAAAATTTTCACAGTTCAAAACAGGATCAGGTTAGGTTTTGGAAAACAATAACTGACCAAAACGTCCAATTGAATTTCCTATGGCAATGAAGGAAAAAATTTAGATTTCCCAGATTTCGTCGACTAGGAACACATGATAAAACTATCATAAGAATACTTTCCACTCACCTCTTCCTCTCCGTTGTTGGTATTGACTGAATCCATGCTTTGGCTGAGTGTGACACCAAGGGGTGCTTCCATATCCTGATTAGGGGAGGCGGTGGATGGACTAACAACGACAGTCCGAGCGAACCCAGAGACGTCGTACTTGGCCTTTTTCAATGACGGTGGAGGTGTAGCGGCAAGTGGAGGGGACGAGTTGTCTCCCAGAGGGTGCCTACCTCTTTTGGTGGTGGTGAACACCGACTCCACGATTCACGTTGCTGGGTGGTACTTGGTCGTGGTTTCGATAACTGGAAAAAATGAGTCAAAATAGTAACACCCACGTAATTTCTGAACAATAAACATTAATGAAATTTCAATCGAAAATATAAAAACAATCAACAGAATTGATCATTTTGATTCGAAATGAAAATAAATCAATAAATGAGTTGATAAGTGGAACAATTATATGCAAACAAAAATAGGCGAATAAAATGAGGAATTTCCGTTGACCAGTAGCGGCAATTTTGCCGATTAGCAGGACTGTTAAGAGACATGTTATCCAACATGTCCATTATTTGCTCATGAAAATTAGTTCTTCTATCAAAATCTTCTTCCATGAGCTCCTGAGTAAGTATCATTTCAAAGGGATGCACTTTATGCCTGTCTACTCGATGTATGTGGGTTTTCCTCAAACTCAAGCATCACATCTAATTTGAGTTATTCACTCATTGCACTGGCAGTTGTTTTTTTATCTGCTCCATATGACCAAGCTCGCGAAGCTGCTCCTCTATTTTGCTTATTGTTCCTTGGGATATGGGCGGTAAATTAGAAAATTACCAATGAAATAGGAGAACTACTTCCTGTTATGTTCGGGTTTTATCTTCGTAATAAATCATTTGTAAAACTGTTATCTTATGCATTTCCGTTAATATAACCATTTGTCAGACATGAAGTTAACGAACTTTAGACTAAAATTAAAATATTGACAAATAATGTTGTAACATAGAAAACAAGCTGATAAGGCGTTTTAAACTAACGTTGTCATTGAAATAATTTACAGTTTTTTAAAGGATACCATCTAAAAAGAACATTGCTATGGTTTTTGCTTACTTTCTCATTATCAATACCTCAACATGAAATGAGTTTAGAGTGTATTTTATCGAATTTATTATATTCAATATACTTGAAGCGAGCCATCATTAATAAGTTATTTCATATTGAGATTATGAAAAATCGTAAAATCAGTTTTCAGGAAGACACATTTCACAGCCACCCCTTTACACCCTTATTGGTATCAACCCCTTTGAAAATAAAATTTTCTTTTTTTAGTTTGTATTTGATATCAGTTTCTGTAAAAAAAAATTAAAATGAAAGTAAACAAAAAATATATTTTAGTAAATGTTCCAACTGAGCACTTTTAACGGTATAATCCAGCTTCTGTTCTTTCTTTAACTTTCTGAAGATTATTAGGTGTGCACAAGGTAATTTCGTCCTGTAGATTCTCTCCAGTAGTCCATTGCCTCTCGTAGACTTTTGAATTCAACCCTCAACCTCACCGAAAAAAAAGTCAAATCTTGTGATCTGATTGGTCATACCGTTGCATCTCTCATTCTAATCCATTGACTTGGAACGTTATTGTCGAGGAACTGTCGCACTGGTACTACGAATTTTGTTGAAATACTACCTCATTTGTCGAAAGAGAATCTAAGTGGATGGTTGTGTCAATTCTAAGCATAAACTGATTATTAGGCAACTTGAAATATCCTCCTCTATTTGATCACCCAAAATTCCTGCCCAAATATTTAGTTTTTAGAGATATTCGATGTAAGTTTGTGAAAGTTATATTCATTGAAGGTACATGTGGTGTACAACAAAGCTGGATTAAGATATACGCGTTCCGAGAGGATATATAAAAAACGCAACTTTTCTGTTGAAATCATCTTCATTCCGTAAGGGTGCAAAATGTGTTGATTAGGAATTCTGAAAACGTTTCTACAATTCACTCCTGATGTTCGGAAGAAGTTAGTGAAGACTCCATCAAGGCAACCTAGAACTACAACATTAATGCCTTCGTTACTGACTACGAGTATTCCTTAACTGAAATAATAAAAGATATGGTGTCATTCATTAACGTTACCAGGTTCTACGAAAACACGAGTTGAAAACACGAGTGGCTCGTGTAGATTTTCCATAATCGGTGTACAAACCCACTATTTCTCTCGAAAAGAAACTAGGCATCATCATAAATGACCTTCAACCAGTACTTGTACTTCTCCACATCAGAGGATTGTCGTAAAGGATAAGGAGGATTGGGTCCAAGTATAATATCAGAACCTGTTTCAGATCTGGAAACACTATCCGTAGCAGCCTCGCGAAAACCAGACCACCAAACGCGGACTGCGATTTCCAGAATTGCATTTACCAGATACCTTGCGAGTGCGGAGAATCATATATCGGTGAAACTAAGAGGCCATTGAAACTTCGCATTGGCGTGCACAAGAAACACACACAGCGAGAAACCCGCAAATTAGGAATAGCAGAGCATGTTTGGACTCATCAACACAACATCGAGTGGGCTTGAGCTGAAATCATCCACAAGAACACTGGTTTGAATAAATAGTCAGATCTCTAACGAATATGTCCAGTTATAACTCGAAGACGATTGTGGATACTAACAATCGGAACGTTGTGCAATAACTTGGTTTGAAATCTTAGTATCCACTTCTTGTTGATAATTTTTTAATTTTCATCTCGTGTTGATGGTTCAATTTTTTTTATTTTTTGGTTGTTGCTTGTATTTTATTTCATTGTAATTTCAATTTTTTGTTTAATATAATTGTTATTTTTCAGCTAACATTTTTAATTTTTTACAGATTCTTTCAGGGATTTCAAATCAATTTATATCAATTAGACAATGGAAGTCCGAACCAATTAAATGCCTACAATTTCAATCTGCTCTTGAACTGTATGAAAACGTTTTCATGAAACAAAAGTTAAAAGAAATGACAACTGAATTCAAATAAATCAATAATAAAAAAAATTTAATAATAAAAGTAAGCTGACTGACATTATTTCAGAATAACTTTAATATAAAAATCAACTTAACAGGAACTATGTAATGAAATTTAGGACCATTTGGGTACTTGAAGAAAAAAATTGAGACCGCGACTACTTATTTTTGTTAAGTTCATTAGTATCATTCAATAGAACCAAGCTTGAATATTACGAATAGTAAAATTGTGTTTTCAGATTAAGCTTCTGATTTGGAGTTTCATCCCAACACCAAATCATTATTTTTAACTCTTCAACACGTGTTTCAATCACCATATCATGAAACTCCAGTAACATTCATTACTACACCAAAGGTTCCAAACAGTGCACCACAAGTAAAGACTCAAAACAGTATACATTTTCAAAAATATTACAGTTTGATACAAAATTTGAAAACCTTGCAAATGAGGAAGGATTTGTTTTTTACGTAGAAATGTGATCTCCTGGTAACGAATTTGACGTTTTTCCACGATTTTTTCAAATTAATTATGCAGGGTGACTCGTTTCAACTGGATATACTGAGATATTTGAAATCATCAATTTCCAGTTCACCGGTCAAAAAAATCCAAGATAGCTATCCCAAAAGAAAACGTGGTAACGCCAATTCAAAATCAGAGGAAATAAAACTGATCATGTTCTATTTTTTTTTCATTATTGAAAGGTTGCATAAGACCCGCTAAGCCGTACGTTAGAAAGTACAACTTAGGTAATCCTTAGCTCGCACACGTTTTAACTTCTGGTGGTTCATGAAAAAATTATAGCTGGATGACTGAAAATCTTTTTTTTTTAAATGGGCAATTTGAATAAGGAAACGAGCATTTATTGAGAAATAGCAAGGAACAGACAAGAAAAATAAATACATTATCTCACATGGTCTTAATTTTTCTATACAATGACAAAATAGCAACATATATTTTTCCAATTATTCAAGGAACTAAAAACACAAGAAAGATATGAGATAATAATCTCTTGAAGTGAAAAACCACATGAACATCACATACTAAACTTATGGAAAATCACCAAGAAGTTTGAATAATCAAGAGGAAAGAAATGAAAACGAGTTATTAAGAGTTTTTATTAAGATTTTGAAAATACAATGTATAAGCTTACCTAAACAAAAGAATAACAAGAAAATTAGATATTAACACTGCAACAGATGATAACACACCTTAAAAATTAAAAATCAAGGATAGGTTTTTGTTTCAATGAGGCTTGGCGTCTCTGATATAAAGCATCTTCCGAAGTCACCAGCGATGAAAATACTTTGTCATCAACTTCTGTTTTCATCATAAAATTTCGGGGAGTATCAAGTGATTCCGTGGCCTCCTTGGGTGTTGAATTTGGTGTTGGTTCAGCTTCGTCAACTTCGTCTTCGTCGTTGGCGTCATTTCTGCAAGAAGGAGCCAAAATTTCAGCGTCCAATAACGTTCCAAATACTGTTCGGCGAATCTTGGCCTACACCTGCCGATATAAAAGAGATGGCTTCCAGTGACCTGTCCACCTCCCTGGAAAGGACAAGATGAACGATGACCAAGGAGGACAACTCCTCGGGAGGATGTACAATGGGTCACATGTGGCCTAAGTGTTGTGGGTTGACACTCACCCTCCCTACTTTACAGATAGAGATACAGAACGTTCCATCGAAGTGTACAAAGTCTTTGAATATTTTGGTCGTCATCCATGCTTGAAAAATCTAGGGCAATTTGCTTTGCCGAATACTTGGGGTTTTCGTTTTATCGTTCCATCCATATCTGTAGCAAGCAGTAGGGTAATTCGTTCTTTGCTGTGTGTTCCTCCGTGACACTTTCGGTATTCAAATGTCAAAGTCCGGTGAGGTAGATATTTGAAGAAATAACCCATGTCGACCATATTGAAAATTTTGTGAGGTACGTAATTCTCTATAATGCTGCGCATATTATATTTTTCCATTCTTCACATACGTTTAAATCCACATTTACACTTTGTCCACATTTTTTCCATTCATTATTATATCGATTTTGGAAATTTGTCAGTCATCCGCCACTTGCAACAAATCCCATGATTTCCAATTTCGATACGTAGTCTTCTGCTTTGAGGAGAGCACCTCCAACAGGTAAGTTTTGTGTTCTAAATTGTCAGAGCCACATGATTAACGAATCCTCAAGAATAGGAAATTCCCCGTTTCTGGCCCGACTACGATTTCCGTTCAAATGTTTTCTGATTCTTCAGAATTGTAGACAGCGCTGTTGAAGGGATATTGAAAATTTTTGCCATATCTTTTTTTTTTCGAACCATGTTCTACGACCGCAATAATTTGTTTGTGGGACACAATAAGGGACACTTTCTCATGCCTTGCACTTATTGTGACAACTGAAGAGTATTGCGTAGTCAACCTGTGAAGGAGGTAAACATTACGTGGAAAATGAGGAGTAAACATTGGTAGAAAAAAATCGAATTATAAAGAGTGGTTCGAGTTATAGAACGTTCCGTCCCTCTACTGTTACAAAAGGGTTTCGGGTTATTGAGCATATCAAAATACACAGCATTTTTTCGACTTACCGAAGCTAACAGATGAAGACGTCGTATTATAGAGTTTCGAATTATCCTGAATCGAGTGTATATATCAAAAAAAATACGTATGAGAATACATTTTAGAGAAATTGATATCTTCTGTAGGTCGGGAAGGGATCAAACTTATAGAGGATTCGTATGATTAGACTTCATCAGCTAGACAAGAAACTCATATATTAATACGTTCGGTTATGCCGATAAATTAAATATTGTAACGAATCTGAAGCAGCCCCTGACCGATATGTCGGGAATCGCCCATAAAATTCTATGACCGAACCGACTACAGATTTCTAGAAAGAGCCGTTACCGATATAAGCAAGTCTTCCCGACCCAAGAGGGCAGTTCAGGAAGTGAATCGAGAGGCTAAACAGAAATTCAAATGGTGGAAATAAATTAAGTTGTAAATAAATTAGTTTGTGATTAGTGAAATATTGTTAGAAATATATTTGTTTAGGACTGTTAATTCTTCAATTTGTTACAATATTATTATTCTCAGAATCAGTTTTTTCCCGTAGAGATTCAATTGTATATGAAAATTCAAATAGTCATTTTGAGCTCATTGAAAGTTTGTAATGTTAGACCCTATATTTTTTCTTCTCAAACCAGAAATTCCAAAACTATATTGTTTCATTCGAGCAAATTGTTCTAAACTAAATAAATGGAACGTGGTCTGTGTATTCTGTCACTATACTAATTTCGCGAATAAATTCAAGATAATCAAGATAAATTGTAGAGACAATTCTTGGCAAACTATATAGAACGTTACGCAGAATGTATGCAGTCATGTGAATTCGCTGATCGGTTTAATTGTACAATGGAATGTGGATAATAGTGCAGTTGTTGTTAGAAAGGATGTAATTAAAGTATAAGTTACACCTGACTTGTTATTTCATTTTTGCATTAGAATAATTCATTCACACTCGATATGAAAACTAGAATGTAAGTTCATCTGATGATCAATTATAAGAATGAAAATGACAAGAAAAATAATTTTTGTAGGTGTCAACGAATAATATCCTATATAACTATGAACCACCTTTTATAACGAAATCTAAAATATGAAGTATTGATATAAGTTCAACGTGAAAAAGTAAAATGGTATAAATTCGTTATTTCCATAACTGCGCGTTGGGTCATGGAATGCTGTGACTTTCAGTGTCAACCAACAGTCTGTTGCACTCTGCATTAATTTGATTTGTGCAATTGGCACTATGCACAAGTCTATATGCAGTCCATCTAGCCTCTTTCTCCAGAAAAATGTGGTGTGAGTGTAAATCTAGAAGGATATCCATGGTTGCTGACGGTGTAATACCGATGGCACCACTTATGGCCTGACAAACATGTCTCTGTAAGCCAGAGAGCTTCGCCTTTGGCCACCAGGCAATTACACCATAAGTGATCATTAGTCTGACAATCATCACATAAATCCAATGGATTTGTTTGGGATCTAAACACAAGATTTACCACGAATCTTTCGACATGTCCATAGGGACAGTATGGCTTTGTGTAAAGCCATAGGGACATGTCCATAGGGACAGTATGGCTTTGTGTAAAACTTTTTCCAAGTAAGCATTCCAGGTGATTTTTTTATCAAGGACAATGTCAAGATATATCACTTCCGTTCCAAATGGAATGACCTCACCATCAAGGGAAAGTGACGTTAGGTCGTGCAATTTTCTCCTCCTGGTGAAGTTTTGCTGGGGTTGACAGACATCTCTTCCGTCAAGCACCAACACGAAGACAAGGTCATCTGCATAAGCATGTAGATTTACTCTTCTTCTGTGGGGGACATTAAGCAGACTATCCATCAGGAACGACCACAGAAGGGGAGATAGTACCTCACCTTGAGTGAAGTACTTCAATTTGTTAACAGTGCCCTTGAGGGCACTGTTATCAAATTGCTTATTATTTCTATTGATAGAGTTTTGATGATTCCTCTTTTGGTCGATTAACGGTAAATGGTTTTTCGGTATACAGATGTTTTCCACTTAGTGTCGGTCCGCTTCACCAATACGTCTAAGAATGGAGATTCGTTGTTGACTTCCTTCTCTATTGTGAAAGTGATGAAAGATCTTACGCTGTTGGTGTGTCTCAGGAAGGTGTCTAGTACTGTATTCCCATGGCTCCATATTATGAAGGTGTCGTCCACGTATCTCAACCACACTCTAGCCATTGAAGAAGCAGGGGCTTCTTCAATGGCTAGAGTTTCAAATTACTCTATATGACTGGTGAAACTGGCGATCCCATTGGCAGTCCCTCATCTTGTATAAAGAATTCGTCCTTCAATTGGAAATAACAATTTCGTACACAGCATCCCAGTAATTTCATTACTTCTATAGGTACATTTGTTCTATCTTCCAGGTCCCCGTCTTCGGATAGCTTCCTCTATATGATTTGGAGTGCTTCTTCGACCGGAACGTTGGTGTAAAGGCTTTTCACGTCGAAACTGATTATTTGATATTCGTGTGTGACTTCAATTGCCCCTAGTAGTTCGTGCAGTCGAAAAGGAGATTGAAGATTTTTTTAATCTTATATTTTTAAATGTTTGTTTTCAAAGAAAGTACTCAACAAAACATATATTCATTTTTATTTGCTATGAGTTCTGTTCAGGTCCATAGCTTGATTTTCCATCAACTTTTCATGTTTTTTTATTCGCAGCACTCAAAATGTATCATCAGAATATATAAATATAGGTGCAAACATAAAATTTTTACGGTATAAATTCATAGATCATTGCATTTGTGAAATTTCGAAAAACCAGTTTTCTCCTCACGGAGAATTGCCGTCTGTATAGGCATTTCAGCATTCTCCACAACAGAAACAATTTTCCATTTCATTATTTCCAAGGGCCTCCGTCTATTTTAACCTCATTACTAACGTTATCTATGTTCAGATAAGGAGAAATGGTAAGAACATACATGCGCTGCCTTTATAATGATTTGAAAAATATTTTTCGTTGCTAAAATCTCTCTTTAATTTTCGATATTGACAATATTGAAAATTTTATGCCGATAACGAATTTCTGCGTAGAAAATTTGCGACACCGTATAGTGTGAAGAAAATGTAATAGATTTTTTATTTAGCAGATTATCATCATCACCGTCTAAAATATAACGAATTAAATTTAATATACTTACTATTTGAATTATACAGCGAATCGATTGTTAATAACTCTTATAACAACACTTCTTTCTAAGTTATTCTAGAATAGCATATTGAGTGATTGGCAGGTGTATTTTTTCAACTAGACGACTCGTATTGACGGCGATTAGGTTTTTGCCTTATCAAAATTTTGGTCGTATTAATTATGAAATCTTTCGAAACAATTATAAACATCACAGTACATCACCTGAGGCATTCATTTTATCCAATCCCCCATAAAACTGCTACTACGAGGTCTCCTTCTTCAATACCTTTGATATATCCTTTTGGATTTCAGGTTTCAGTCTCATCAAATATTATTTACTGATTCTTCATCAAATGGTAGACTGTTCTTTCTATTTCAACTTCTACTCTGTTGATTACTTATCATGTACCATTCAATTACTTTCTGCTAAGATGATGCCTTCACCGCCACATCTATGTTCATAGCTCAGATTGAAATTTTCACAGATATGAATGATAGCAGCAAAGTTTCAGATAAGAAACTTCCTTCAGTTGTTAGTATGTCTGAACAAATGAAATTTCCACTACTTGAGGTAGATACAGGTTGTTCCAGAATTTAGTCAATAAGCATTTTCTCTATTATTCGTGAAGCTAGAAAAATAAAACAAATAAAAAACACCTCAATGTCCTTCTGAGATCATCTTTGAAATTACTGAACCCATTTCAGTTCATAAGAAACCACACCCACCTTTGTTTCTTCAAATGACAATCCCAAATATTTTTTACTCTATCTCGAGTTTCTTGATAACAATTCTAGAATTACCAGAGAATAGAACACATTTTGGGTACTCGTATTGGTTTTTGATTATATTCAAGTCGATCAACAACTATTCGTAGTGTCTTCTTCTTGAATGCTTTCCTTGTCCTCGCTAATCTAGACTTTCGGAGGCCTCTTAGTTTCACCCAAGTTTTCACCGATATAGGGCTCACCGCATTCCAAAGATTCAGTATTAGTGAAGTTATTGCGTATTATGTAGCTTAACGTGCTTAAATTTTGAATTCAAATGATTTTTTGTTCTTCACCGATAGTCCTATTACATGAAGAGATGGTATTACTGAGACGACCTCTCCTTTTTCTTGATCCTCTGCAATATTCTGGTTAATGTTGATTTTATCATTTTCTTGGAGTGTCCATCAAGTCGGAGATCCCTGTTGATCTAGTGCGGTTTCTTATTAGAACTTTAGAAAATACAGCAATAAATAATTAGGCATTATCAAAGAAAGAATCAATAACTACACCAATTTTCAAAGCAGGTAATAGGAAACTCGCTACGAATTATTGGCTTATTACAGTTATAAATAATTTTGCACAAATATTCGAGAAAGTGTTGAAAGTCCGCCTCATGCGATTCCTAGAATCCAATAATATTTTATCAAGTTCGCAATTTGGTTTCCGAGAAGGCTTTTCCACAGAATAGGCTATATTCCAATTGGTGAAAGACGTCTTGGCTAATCTTAATGATAATAATAAGTGCCTAACAATATTTCTAGACCTGACCAAGGCGTTCGACACCATGGATCACAAAATATTATCACATAGATTGGAAAGATCGGGGATAAGAGGCACAGTACTTAACTTATTTGAAAATTATTTCCAGGATAGAACTCAGAGAGTAAAAATCAAAAACTCTTATAGCAACCCCCTCCCAATCACCATAGGCGTACCGCAAGGAACAGTAATGGGTCCCATACTCTTCCTAATTTATATTAACAATATTGGAGTACTGTGAAACACCGAAAGCCAAGTAATCTCATATGCTGATGACACAGCGATCATGTATTTTGGAGATTCTTGGACAAAAGTGTATGAACAAGCCGAACGAGAGTTAAGTATATATTTCGATTACATTGATGGCAGTCTTTCAAGCATAAATACCGATAAAACAAAATTTATAACATTCAGTGCTGATTTCATCAGTTCGGACTTCCATTGTCTAATCTAATATAAATTGATTTGAAAACCCTGAAAAAAACAATTACAAAATTAATATGATTAACTGAAAATAACAATTTTATCAAACAAAAACTGAATTTACAAAAAATGAACATACAAGCTACAACCAAACAAATAAAATTAAAATATTAATAAAAGCTGAAAAATAAAGAAGTTTCAAACCAAGTTATGTCACGACGTTTCGATAGTTAGTATCCACAATCGTCTTCGGTTATCACCCGAAACAAATTTATATATACCAATGTATACATTGGATGATGAAAACATAAACCTACACATATACTAGTCATTTCTACAATACGAGGTCTGTTTTATAAAAAGTCTCTACCAGAAAGATTCATAACTTATTTTTGCCCAAAACTTCTCAACATGGTTCCAGAATACATACGAAAAATCAAATCGAAAGTTAAACTCTTATAGAATTGAAAAAAATCATTGAAGTAAATTATGTCAAGCTGAAAAATATTGTTTACTGATATACATGTATGCATTAAATCACTGTGAAAACAGGTCGTTATCACCACACGTAGTATTGCAACAACAATTCTCTCTCTCTCTCTCTCTCTTTCTCTCTCTCTCTCTATGATCATAGTTTCTTCTTTTCCTTCTTTTTTGATTGTGTCTACCAACTAATATTATTAGGTATTCAATCATTTGAATTTAATTTTTGAAAAAATGACTCTCTAGCACTAGGTGAGTTGTAATACAAGCCATTGGCTTAGACCATGCACCTAGTACAAAGCATAAAATCATCTTGTCTGAATATATATGTCTATTATCGGAATATGTCGATTATTATCAATGAAGACGACTGTGGTTGCTGTTAATTGGAATGCCGTCAATTGACTAGGTTTCAAGCCTATTTTTTCTGCCATTTGGGAGCCATCTGTCTTTCATTCCTTCTCAGCTTCCGCAAAACAATGTATTTTTCCAATTCTTTTCAAGACACCAACAATCTTAATCCCTATACTAATTTTTGAATGTTTTGTAATTTTTTTCAGCGTCTCACATTCGCACAAAATATGACGATCTCTGTCCATCCCTTCATTGCATAGCCCTATTTTGGTTGGATTTCTTTCCGAAGGACAGTATCCAGTGAGAAGCCCTGTGAGCATTCTGAGTCAAACCCTGCCTTCTTGAAAAAATTGCTCAATTCTCTTCTCTTGCGGCCCCTTCATGAAGGTTTCGGACATAATTTTCCAGTCCTCTTCATATTTCTCATCCATTTCCCGATCTAATTCCGCACCAAAGATTTTGGTACCCTCTACCTTATACAGTGTGACCCATTTAAGATGGAAGCACCCTTATAAAATTTACATTTTTCAACCGATTGGAATGTTTTTTTTTGTTAGGTAGATATTCAAAAAGTCTATTAGGACACCAAATATCATGAATAAATCTCAATTTCCA
>WOGN01001963.1:0-16148 GCA_015342105.1 Leptinotarsa texana
ATTGCCATCTGGTGTTCTAGGAGGCCAACGAAAAGGTCCATTATTACCAATCCATCTGTCTTCGAAGATTTCGGTTAAAGCTTCGCTGACTGAATGAAAATTATGGGGTGGAGCACCATCCATTTGGTACCATACACGTTCTCTTCCTGGTCTATTATTTAAAATCATTTGAATTCCATTCCTCAGTAAATCTTTATATTTTGATGCATTCAAATTATCATCATAAAACTCGATATAAAAAATTGACTCATTCTTTATGGAACAAAATACATTGAATTGCCATCTTTCTCGAAAACCCCTTTGGCGGAACCAAAGGGGTAGCACTACTGGTGCTACCCCATCCTTCGACAACACAAATCCCAAGAAATCGATTTTCTACTTACAGTATTCAGTTTTGCCTTTATTCAAGATTATACGTGCTTTTTTTATTCTCTCGAGCACTTCCCTTAGGCAGTCATCGTGTTCCTCTTTTATGTTTCCCCATACCAGCACATCATCCATATTGACCTCTGGTATTTTTTACTCCTTCAAGGACTCGTGACATTCTTTTCTGGAATTCCTCTGGTGCTGATGTAATACCGAAAGGTAATTTCTGGAATTTAAATCTTCCAAATGGGGTTAAAAAGTTGTGTAGTCTCTTGATTCTTCGGCTGAATTAAGTGGCCAGAATCCATGATTTGCATCAAATTTGCTGAAATATTTAGCCCCTCTAATGTCTGCAAGTTGTAACTCTACTACTGGAATTGGATGAAACTGGCGTTTGACACTTTTATTTAACCGTGACAGATCGACACAGATACGGACCCCTTTTCCTCTTTTCTTTATGTTTACTACCATTGGGGCACACCTTACAGTCGCATGATCTACGGGAACAATGACTATTTTTCTGCATTTCTTCCTAAGCTTCCTTTACTTAGTCTCTCAATGGAAGTGGAACAGTTCTTGGTACAGGAATAGTATATGGTTCGGCATTTTAATTTATTTCGATTTTGTATTCACCCTCCATATAGCCTAGTCTTTGGAATAATGAAGAGTATTTTGTAACCCAATTTGTCTCAGTGCTTATAGAATAAATTCTTTTTACTAAATATAACCCTTGGCATGCTTTCCTGCTCAGCAATGGGACATCGATCTCTTCAGAGATAATTACATTTTCTGTAATTTCCCTATTATTATATTTTACTTTTACTGTACCTAGAATTTTTACTCTTTCTTGCTTTTTTACACTGAATACTTTATTTGAAGATTCATTCAACGATAGTTCATTAATTACATTATTCAGCACTTGGACAGGTACCACTGTTACATCAGCAGCAGTATCCAGTTTGAATGTGATAGGTTCAAACATTCTGTCTTTGTAGCTTACTTGTAGTTTTTGTATCCACATATTCCTTTCATCACTCGCTTTGATTTCATGTAAATAAGAGTTTTCGTCACTGTCGGGCTCTGAATCGTGCTGAATGGCATGTGCATTTTTACTTTGGGACTTTTTATTTTTGTAACACATCTTGCTGTAGTGCCCCTTGTTTTTGCATGCACCAAATTTAGCATTTTTTGCAGGACAGTTTGCTAATTTATCATGCCAATCATATCCACATCTAGGGCATTTTTTTGTTTTCTCACTTTTACTTAATTGTTGGCAATTTTGGGGTTTCTGTGGTTTGATAGATGGTTCTGTTTGATAGACTATGTAGGTCAGTTATTAATTTCTCTGCAGTATCATTCCCTTGCTTTTGATTTAGAAATTTGGCCGTTTCATAAATAATTTTTCTACAGGGTATAAAATCATCTTCTAATTGTTTTAATGTCTCATCATATGTAGTTGGAACTGGTGAAAATGATGAGAGTATTTCTTCAGCTCTTACCCCTATATTATAGATTAATACATCAATTTGTTTTCCATCAGATACTTTATCAAGGCCACATCCTCGTCTGAATCGTTGAAAGCGGTTTTTCCATTGTGCCCAATCGCTTGGATGGAAATTAAATGATTCGGGTGGTGATCGCCGGTGATTCTTGAACTGGAACGTTATCAGGCATTTTTTTTCTTCCAATTAATGCTTAACGGTGCTGTTTTCGTACTTTGTACTAACAATCTAACTATTCAGCATTCAACCAACCTCTAAATTTTACAAGTTTTCTCATCCGTATTTTTACAAATCAGCTGCCACCATGTTTTATTCGTTCTATTCGTTATTTCAGGCAAGAGACATTCAACCATTTATAGGTTCAAACTAAAGTATTTGAAAAGTCTCACTTTCAACGTCCTAATGATACGTTCAGCCATAGAAACCTTCATGATCATGTACGTATTGTAACGATTTATTTCGTGTTTTCTCATCAAAGTTTGAAATTTATTGTTGTAAAATGATGTCCCTTGATCGGTTTGTAAATTTTTTGGACAACGTTTCGTATGTTCCAAAATATCCAAAAATGTTTTGGTGATTTCTTCTCACGTTTTCGATCTCAGTGGTCGTGTCCACACGAATTTCGAAAAACAATCTATAACGACTAGAATAAGTTTGACATTTCGATTTTGGTCAGCCTACGATCTCATCTCAGCCAAGTCCATCTGCCATAAATCATTCATTCCCTTGATGATTGTACGACGTCGAGGAAATTTTTTTCTAATTGGTTTATGAAGTTTATGATCAAAATATCAGTTTGCAGCATAAATTGCATTCTTTTCGTGAACCAAATCGGTGACTTCTTTCGATCGTTGCCGATACGTTCGATATCAATTTCATATTGAAGTTTGAATTTTTTATGCAATTTTTGGAGCTGTTTCGTAGCATGTTGAGTCGTTTGAAAGAGGTCGGTGTTAACTGTTTGAAATTTTTTACCAAACTCAATATCAAACTTAATAAGCTCATTCTTGATTAGTGCCTTTACATCATTTTTTAAATTTTTCATATCTTTGCGTACTTTCATCGTAAACTCAATCATTTTTCCATTAAAGTTAGTCATATTTCTTCTTATGGAATTAGTGAGGTTTTTCTCAACTTCATCCACATACTCCTTGTTGACTTCATCTGATACGTCTTTTCACATTACACAATTTCAGATTATCAAAATCAATGTTGCCATCTGGTGTGTGTAGCAAACCTCCACCACTGCCTACTGCTGATGTTGCAGAATGATTTCGCTTCCTTTGGAGCTGCGTCCAAACTTGTTAATAGTCATGACGGAAATGTGACACACACCAATAAGATTCTAATAATATGCGATTTTTTGAAGCGACCGAAATATGGTCGTTTCAACGCATTGCATTTTTATTGAATTTTCGATACGTTTTTGTGACGAAAATGAACGTTTATTCGCATCAAATTTTTGACATTTATTTTGACGCGATTTTCGTGTCAATTTTGCATTATTTTTCGTAGAATATTGATATGCACAAAATACGTTTTATTCGTTGCGATTAAAGTGTCAATTTTTCATTATTTATCGCATCAAAATTCTGGAATGAAATACATGTCATTTTGAATGATTTTTTACTGCAACTTCTCTGGCTTCTCTGAGTTCATTGAATATAGCTGTAACTTTGTCATGTAACGTATTTCCAGAATCTTTTGAAGCTATAAGCAGCTTTAATCTATCGCATAACTCATTCAGAACATCCCAATACACATACTTGAAGGGCTTGTCATTATATATCCAACGATGAGTGTTGATGGCATTAGTTTGTAGAATGCTGGAACCAACTACATCATTGTTCACTATATTATTGTAACCCTTACCAAGTGTTTGAGTACGAAACATGGGCCTTATTATATCTGACCATTTCCATTTTTGTGTTCCCCTCATGGATCCTCGTGCATTCAGGTGGGCTTGTGTTACTTCCAACAAACGTTTATAAGAGGTTTGATCCTCTTTATTATAGTCTTCAGATTCATCGAGGAAGATTAAATTAATTAGCCCTGGAGTTCTTTTGAATGCGAGTCGTTTAGTTGTAATATTACCACGTTTATCAAAGTAAATGTACATTCTGCCGAGGATGCATTTCGAAGTGGACACGCCATAAACTAGTACGTATATTTTATCGATTGAATTGTCTTTAGCCCAGTGTTTCATGACATATTTGTTTGATATGGGCGGATATTGCTCCAGATATTCCATCATACTCTCCTCTGAAATATTTTCCATTGATCGTGGTGGTGGCGGTGACTCGTGAAAAACCTCATCGTCATCCTTTTCTGTCGTTTCAGCAACATCTTCAAATGGTAAAAATTGTGTTTCTCCAAATGCTCGAGATTGGTCGAATGGTTCCGTTTTTATTTCCTTCTTCTCCTCCTTCTTGACACCACCACGTTGTCTCAAAGGGTCTACCGAATTTTTTGAGAATTCAGCTGAATCCTTCAATAGCCTCGATGTAGGTTGAAAAAACCTTTGCAATGACTCATCCTCTTCAGACTTTCCCAATTTCAGAGCTAGTTACTTTTTTCTTATGCTTTCCGAAATTTCGTTAATTTTGTTCTTGCGCACAACATCGACTTCTTTATTGAGCAGTTTCATATCGACGAATAACATTTCCATCTCTATTCACGAACACTTATGTACATGTTGAAACCTTTTCGATATAATCCCTCATTTAAATCGCATTCCTTGACAATGATAAAAGTTCCATACTTGTCGTGCCAACATTCGGCACACATTCTCTTGAATCCATCGAAAGACATGTCGGGAAAGACGTGTTCGTCGACTACATGTTTCAAATTCATTTCGTCTTGTTTGAACAATACAATCATGTTGCAGTTGTCACGTATCAGTTGCTTGGATATCTTGGAATACGTCTGACACAAATGCATGTCATCAATGCAATGATGGCCATCGCAGGCTATATCATGGAATATAAATATGAAATTTCGTTTAGCCGCCTCTGGACTCTGAATTTCTTCGTTATCTTGAAATTAAAAATAACCGACTCCTATGTTTTTTTTTAATATCTCTCGAAGCAGTTGATACTTGGGTTGATAGAGCGACTTTGAGTGCACGTAGATATCTTCAAATTTGTCTTCATTAGGATGAAGATAAATGATATGCTGTGTTGGTTTTTCCACATCCTGTTGGGCTGCATATGATGGTACGAAATGAATTGGGCAAAAACTTGCCGTGTTTATTTCAATACTTGACACCATCATCCAAATAGTACAAAATATCTATGGGTAATGTATTGTCTTGTGGAACGACCTCCATGTTCTGATCGATGGTTGGGAGATTCACTTCGATATGTAACGTACACATCACTCCTAATGTTGACTTATCGCGGAAAAGACGTCGTCAATACGCTAATCAATAAGCTCCATTCGAATTACACTTATCTGTTGTAGATTTAGGCTCTACAAGATATGGCCATTCCGAATTCATCATTACTTTGCTTCTATGTCAATTTATATGAACCGGAAGTGTTTTTATTTTTCGATGAATCGTACAGATCCAAAACTTTGTTAATTCATATATTTGACACACTCATCAATGACAAATAATGTTGTCCTTCTGGCATGTTGGATCCCACGAAAAAATATAAGACCCTCCCAACCTTTCATGTTGCGCGCGACATCTATGTTTTTTCTCCGTTATCTCCTGATGATCCCAACTAGGATGTTTTTTTACATGTTGGCAGCCATGCTTTTTTCTTTAACGCTGTATATTCCGCTCAATGTCCGCCACCATGTTTTTTCTTATAACGCTGCTCACCTTGTACATTTCGATGTCAGCCATGTTTTCTCTTCAACGCTAAACACAATGTTTTTTTCTTTAACGCTGCAAACACCTTGTATACTTTGACGTCGACTATGTTTTTTTCTTAAATGATGTATTTTGAAACACACTGTATACACATTGGGGAATAGCGCGTTGAAATATTACAGCCCCGTTAAACTGTTACGTCGTTTTTTCATAAATTATATATTTTGACGCACACCTGTATACTCCACTCAATGCCCGTTACATTGCCGCCATATTTTTTTCTTCAACCCTGGCATCCATGTTTTTTCTTTAACACCACACACACCTTGTATATTATTGTTTTCATATCATTCTAAGCGCGCTCGAATCGTTATCTTAAAAAACCGCGATAATGCTGCTCGATTCTCTGCCGTACGTGTGACCAATCAAACAAACTGGTCATGTGACAAATTGCTACGCTCTCATTGGCTAGTGTAATAGAATCGGCTTTGATGATCTACTTCTTTCATTTATCGTACGACAAAACGTTTAGGCGAAAGACTTCTTCGATTGGTTACGTCACGAACACGTTTTTTTCGATGTGTGTACAAAAGGTCTTGTTTTAACGTACCATACTTGTAGCACTTCTCGTAACGAATTTACATTAGTTGAAACGCTACACTCCTGTTAAACTGCCATGTTTTTTTATCAAACGACGTATTTTGAAACATCCTGTACACTTCTAAAGATCGCATGTTAAAACGTTAGGACCCCGACGCGAAAACGAAAAACCAAAAAATCTTGCCATCGAGGTGTTCAATCTTTGTTTGGTAAAGCCTAAAGCGGTGCCAATGGCAGGTTCTGGTACTATAAAGCTGTTTGAAAACCTTCCTTTGCAAGGAAGTCAACAGTCTAATTACCTTCTAGACCAGTATGGCCAGACCAGAGACAATCTGTTAAGTCTTCCTATCAAGGGGAGCCGTTTTTGGCAATTTATACGTTGCTCGGTAGGAGCCAAGAGCTTCCAATACCGCTCAACTGTGCGATAAATTTTTCGCTTGAAATACAGTTGATATATCTGTCTTGGGTCTGAAACAGAAAAAACCTGCACCATTCCGCTCCCCATATTTGTTCTAATTTAAAACACACTATCTTCCAAATAAACTCATATCAACCATGTTTTTTTTTCGCTTTGGTTGATGTGTTTTGGAACAACACCCGTATACCCAATTTTGTTTTCATAAGCGCGCTGACTCGAACAAAACTAAATATGTTTTATCAACTGAACAGGGATCATAATTCAAATATAAAAGCAATTCGAAAAGCAATGACCAGAGCCACACTATCAACAGTTCGCAATTACTTTCATTATTTAATGGTGGTGTCGAGGCTAACGATCAAGTCTATCATACCAACGACCTGTGTTCAATTCTTCAACGAAAACTTTTTTTCATGACGTTATGAAACAGAAATGTGTTGAGCGAAAATATGGGATGATGTAAGCGCCCCACGTGACTGGATGGTTTGTATCTTTGAGGGATACGCCTGGTTGTCTGTCTGCCTGAATTATTTATGTCCAGAGAAAATCAAAAAATCTCCCACCACGATGTTCTGAGATGCAGAAGCGTGCGTTCTGATTAGCTGGTGAGCTGCGTGACATTTGAGGACCCTACGTGACAATTTAATACACTCTAATTGGCTTATCGCCTAGCTAGCTGGATGACAGGACACCAAGTGACAATATGGTGCACTCTGGTTGACTGGATGATGTGTCTGCCTTGTATAGCGAGCTGAGAGGCAACCTGACTGGTGTAATGACATCTGTCTCGCTGAATCGACATAAGTCCTACTTATTACGATAATCGTTTATAAAATATTCAATTTTTCTTTTTATAATTGTAAGTTGTCAATGGAGGCAATTTTCAATAAGGTATGTACCTGTAGTTTACTTACTCCATTTACAATCCCTTGATGCGTCTCGCTAGTACATTACATTTATACATTACGATAATAATTTGTGAAATATCCAATTTTCCTTTATATCAATTTGAGGGAAATTTCAATAAGGTATGCGAACCTGTAATTTACTTACTTGGACTCCATTCACAATCGCTTGAAATCCTGATCCACACAATCTATTGACTGCAAACGCTGGCTTCTCAATGGGGATTCCGCAGTGCAATAATACGTGTCTTGGAAGTAAAATGCCATCTGGAGCTACTGACTGAAATGAGATTTAATGTACCTTATGATTACTGAGAAGTAGAAATTGATTTGAATTGAAGGGGTTATATTTTTTAGGAGTGATTAATTTTTGGAAAAGAAAGTTTTTGGCTCTCTACTACTCCATCTTGATACAAAAAAAGAAGAATCAGGGAATCTTCCAAAGAAAGGAAGGAAGTAAATCTATACATGGATGTGTAGATCATTCAACGAATGTTTGAAATACAAACTGAATAGTGAAAAGTATCTTCTGTATAATTAATGTATTGAATTGACATATTCCAGATTTTTTTGAATATTATGCGTAGGCTCCAATAAAAAAGTGTTATGTCTGCGGAGTTTTTTATTGTATCCAAATACACGAAAGTATACACAACTGAAAAATACTAGTACTTACTAATTCAGAAATACTTTACTCTAAATGATAGTTATTTTCTCATTCGTATACAGACATAGTAGAAAACTTCCTGGGGAAAGAAGAAACCATCTGTTTAAAATAAACTCTTTACAAAGATGTATAGATCATGCATAGAAGTCACTTTCAGATTCAAACAACTACCTAATCATACATGAACACTGAATACACGACAGAAAAAGTACTTTCGAAACAGCTACCTTCATATGAGCATTAAATTATAGGAAAATTACCTTTCCGTATTCAGTTTGTACTCTATACATTTGTTATGGAATGGAATAGATATCATTCATAGGAACATTACTCAATAATATATGTCATCGAGAGCAAATTTGTCACTTCTGAAAAATATGTAATATTGTAATATTATGAATGAAATGAATGCTTGTAATGTTATCCAGAAACATGTCCTATTCAGAAACTCCACCATTGAGGATGATAGTGACCCATATATCAGTGAAATAAATACGAAAAAGTTATTTTCTTATAATTCGATGTTCATATAAAGATAGCTGTTTTGAAAGTACTTTTTACTTCGTATATTCAAAATTCATGTAAAAGTAGTTGTTTCGGAGGAATTTTTCTTTCAGTTTCTGAAAGTAACTTCTGATAATGATCTACACATCTTTGTATAGAGTTTATTTTGAACGCAATTGCTTTCTTTCTCATTTAGAAATTTTCCCACAATTGTTGTAAAAAACAAGAGGCTTTTTCCTGAAAACTAATCTTTCCTAGAAAAGTATACCTCATTTACTTCAAAAACTGAATTGTTGGCATGCTACTGAAAATGTTCTCTTCCTTCTCCAGTTCTCGATCAGTCGTATCACCGATACTTATCCTCTCCGATCTTATTGAATGCTGATTCCAGTACATTTTCGAAACACGCATTGACATCGATAAAAAACTGTATCATTGAAAATTATCAATTGATTTTTTTTTTCAGTTGAAAACTGATAAAGAAGTCGATTACATGCACATTACCTAAATATTTACATCAGAGTAAGTGCTCTAAGAGATTCTGATTTTTTCAAATATTCTATAAAAAACAACGAAACACTTCTGAAACAAAATATTTGAATTTATAACAAAATAAGTCTTGACTTAAATTATATTCCAAATGTTTTCATACTAAAGAGAAAAAGATATGTTCCATACGAGTTTTTTATTTTAAATTGATCGTACCGCAAAAAACGATTACTGATGTATAACTCCAAGAGTGACAATGATCAGAATATTCAATTAGAAACAAATTAGATCAAATTCATTGTTTAAAAAAGCCGCATTGGCGCCGAGTCATCGAAAATCGGGTTTGTTGATGCTTGACAGAACAGGTGATGATAAAGAAGTGCACTGAGTTTTAGTAAAAAAAACAGGTTACTAAAATTAATGATATCACGTGGTTATTTATTCTAGGTATGATTTCCTGGTAAAAAAAAAGTAAGTAGAGGCGAATTATTCAAATTAATTTGATCGTTCTATAGATACTGTGAGTTTTTGAATTTATTTGAATATTTTAATTTTGAATAGAAATACTTTTTTTCCAGAAGGCTGACTATCCAGCTTTTTTCTGCAAATGATGAGTATTTAATTCATGATTGAAGTCATGTCTCTCTGTTAGAAGGTGAGTAGCATACGTCGAATTCATTTTTCCATTCTAGAAGGTGAATCTGTGTTCTTTTATGCGTGCTGCAAATGAACTTATGAACTTTAAATGAAATGTATATGCTAAAAATATTCAAAAATTATTAAAAAAATAAAGGTCAATGAAACTAATGAAATTTTAGGCATGCATATTAAAAATTAACAAAAATAAAAGTTTCGTGTCAGATAGATCTACATTGGGCAAATGTAGACATTACAGAGGTTGGATTCGATAATTGTAACACATTAAAGATCATTCTTTAGATTTCAATATCCCAACAAAAAACTCTGTACTACAAATCCAATACTTCTGAATATTTGTAACACAATGTCGCTCGATAAAACCTTTCAACATTATCTTATCCACATTGATGATCTTTAGCCTCTGCCAGTGATATATGCATGTTTTCCTTACGAAAAAATAATACTAGATAAGAACTGACCTTTCAAACTGAGAAACATATTAGATTGAGATGCTTCAAAAAAAGATCAGATGATAATAGTACGGCTCTGCCGAACTCTAAAAACCTGATTCGGTCCCCAGCGGGACAGGCACAAAGTATATGATCTGCTGTTTCATCATTAATGGCGTTAAATAGATGAAAGAAACGTTTTTTTTCTTTGAACCCCCACCTTAATTTTCCGTAATGTTGAGACCGTGGATTCACTCGTCCATAATTTCAGCTAGGGGATTCTATATTGAACCTCTTCGCATTCGTACCAACTTTTCCAATTATGAGTTTTGTTTCGTAATCTTTTCCAACTCAAAGTTCTTTGTGATCGATTGTGTGTGTTTTTGTTTCAACTAATGTGAGAACGTTTTACTCCAGGACATCCGCTTTTCTTTTCCGAACGTCTCAGTTTAGAAATAATATGGCATTTATTGGCTTGTTCCTGCAATGTCTTCTCTTCACTTCAGGTAATGTCATCATAGCAGATTTGAACTGTAGTGCAGCTATCATTGCATCTTGTTTTCCTTAGAACTGACGATGGAGGCATGTACTCCTATCTGATCTAACATTCTTCTGCGACTTGTGGGTGAGCCAAATTAAGCGAATTTTCGTACGTTGCCCACGATTACTACACATTAAAAGTTGGAGGTTTTAAGCTTCTGTTAGCTTCTGATTATTCTCTAGTATTCAGTACACGTTGGGATGGTGACGAAGTATTTTTTTGTAGGTCAATGTAGGTACGCTAAAGAGGCTATTTGAAAAAAGTTTCCTTAGGAAACAGACATTTCTGGAAATTTTAAAAGCGTCACCCTAAAAAGGTACAGAGGGTGAGTATTCAAATAATTTGGGAACAATAGGAGTTCTTTCTTAATCATGTTTAAAATCAGACAGATACCATCATTGCTCATAATGTTATATGTTCATTGAATTTAGTGTTTAGTATTTTTATTTCGATTTCTCTTCTAATTTTTCCAAAAAAAATGCGCACTTCATTGTTGATGTGAATATTTAAACCGAAATTTAATGCTGGATTATTTGCGAGGATGTCATGGCCACCCAGGGCCTCGAACCTCTATTGATTATTATGGCGTTATTCTGAAACATTGGTTTGCATCATACTTTCTTGAAATCATACTTTGTTGAAAAAGTTTTAGCATTTTTGAAAGAGTAGGCGAGAGGAATAACAGACGCATGCATATGTGCAGTAGACGGAAATTTTCAAAATGTATTTAGATTATTTCAATTTCACAGTTTGAAAATTCCCTCAAATACCTAAATCACTTTCAAGTTATATGAATTACTTTTCCCGAAGTGCAAATGAATGCAATTTTTTTTGTGCGTCAAAGGATATCAATAGGTACACGAGATTTGCTCAGAAAGAAAAGAGGATTTTAACAATGAAATACTGATGTATCGCTTTTTTGAAATAATTTATTGCAAATCTTGCACGGATGGCACTGGCATTAATAAAACATCATGTTGAACGGCAAAAAATTTATTTTGATGCTTAGAAAAGCATTTCACGCAAAATATTAAGATGCATAAAAAAGTTATCTTGGAAAATATTTTTCTCTTGAAATTAAAATCCTTAATTGAAAGGAGAATATATTGTTCAGTAAAACTTCGTTCATGGAAAAAAAAGTTAATAATTTTACAAACATCTTCAGATCATACACAGAAGTTTCTTTCATAAACAGAATGCAAGCAAAAGTCTATCCTAAACAACTACTTTCAAAATTAAATTAAACAGAAATAATAATTGGTCTTTATTTTTATTTCCGCGGAGTTTAGCTTACGCTATTCTACCACTCAACCACGTTTGTATGTTTGAAAGTGATAGACAATATTTCATGATGAATTTCATAACTTCGAACTTCCATTATCTGATATTATATAAAAGATTCGAAATCTCTAAAAGAACTAATAAAAAAGGAGAATTAAACAAGAATAGCTGAAAATAACAATTACATTGAGCAAAAAATCCCTGAAATAACAGTTGAATAAAATACCAGTAAAAATAGAAAAATTCAACAAAAATGCAAAAATAATAAAATTAAGAGATTCCAAGCCAAGTTACTTCACGACGTTTCGATTGTTAGTATCCACAAATGTCTTCTGGTTGACTGTTTTGAAGGTGATTGGTAATGTGTCATGATGAATTTCATTATTTCGGACTTCCATTGTCTGATATTATATAAAATGATTTGAATCCTTCAGTTCATCACCCGAAGACGATTGTGGATAACAACAATCGAAACGTCGTGAAGTAATTCGACTTGGAATGTCTTGATTTTTATTTTTTTTTATTTCTTGTTCAGTTGTTCTAACTTGTATTTTATTTCACTATTATTTACTTTCAAGGTTTTTTGCTTAATATTGCAGGATTTTGCAGTCAACAACTTTTTCATTCAGTGTTTTTTTGCAAAAGCGAGCGGTTAGATACTTATGCAAGGTGGGAGTGCGTGAGTCATGTAGACCATTATTTTTGAGAGAAAAAATTCTCACTGTTACTTGTATTTTCATTCTTGAAACTGCCTGATTTACAAAAACATAATATGGCTGGAACTCCGGAACCTACAAATTACATAACCCGGCAAGTAACTGAAAATAAAATACATTTTCCTGTTCCAAAAACAAGCCAGACAAAGTATTCTTTGATTTATGAAAGTAAAAAGCTGTATAATCACATACCTTACGAAATTAGGTAGTAAAAAAGCTATAAAAATTTTAGAAATCATGTTAAAGATTCCCTCGCAACTAAAGCGTACTACAATCTTGATTAATATTACAATGGAACATTGCTGTGATTTAATATAGCTGTTTTTTTTTGTTGTTTATGTTGACACATATACTTTAAATTATATTTTATACTGGGATAGATCTTATTTTATTGCTATGGCATGTGAACTTCTGTTCAAATTGTATATATTTTGTTATTTATATCTTTTGAAAGGGACTATACAAACTATTTTGTCTACATTTTGTTCAATTTTATTGTCTATTATTATATTTTATCTATTAGATATGTGAACTTAGTTTAGCTCAAATTGTGTTTTTGGTATTTGTGTTTTTGAATTGTTTCTTTTCTTTTATTCTTTGAAGTGCTATATATAACAGATTTTTTTAACAAGCTTTGTCAATAAGATTGTATTTTCTTGGACAATAAAGTATAGGTCTTATCTATCTATCTATAATTGTTTTTTTTTCAGCTATTCATTTTTAATTCTTTTTTTTCATTGGTTCTTTCACGGATTTCAAATTCTTTTATATGATATCAGATAATGGAAGTCCGAACTGATGAAATTAACTTTTTTCTATTCCGTTTCTAATCCAAATGTTCCTCATAGAATTGAGACATATATCAGGAAAGTTTCACAGCGTAATATATGAAAGAGTATTGATAAAATTTGCAAAAATGTGTAAATCATGCATGAAAGTTATTTTCATATTCACTCATATCTGCTGGAAATATACCCCCCCTTTCAAGTTCAACAAGATTTCTATGGTAGGGATCGAACCAAATAAGCATATGAATGTCTTTACACACAGTCATTGTGACATAAGTATAGATTCGTTCATTTCGGTAACATTAAGTCGTAATGTTATGTATGAAATAAGTGTTTTACATTGTGGGTAATGTTGTACACAAAAGGTGCTGATGACGTAATAAGATAAATGTCGCATTCCAGAAATACAGAGTCCGCAATCTGAAAAAATAAAAGATAAGTCAATAGGTAATGTGCTGAAGTGCAGTAAAAGGGCAAACTGAAAAGTTCACCTTGAAAAGTTACTACGTAATGTAAACTACTGGAAAGCCCAATTAGTCAGTAACTTGTCGTAGGTATACATAAATTTTGTCTACAAATTGAAAAAAATCAATTGAAAAAATTAAATATTGATACTTAGTTTTCTTAAAAGTGGTTAACGTTTTGGAAAAAAATCCTTTTCCGTTTTCAAAACCTGCATTCACTATGAAAATCTCGCTTCAAACTGTGATATTTTTAATTTCTTTTGACACAAGTCAGTAACTTTCCAGGTAAACTTTTCAGTTTGCCCGTTTACTATACTTAAGCAGATTCTCTGTTAATTTATCTTTTATTTGTTCAGATTGTGTAACATTATAAACCCAAAAAAAACAGTATAAAATATTGAGTCCTCCACAAAAAATGCCCTTTAAAGGATGATAGTGATTCAAAATTAGTATTGAAATCTAAAATGGAACATAATAACAATAAAAATAAAAAATAAATTCTTGTTTGAATTTAATGGATTTTTGGAATTTTTTCCTGACGCGTCGCTAGCGCGAGTGGCTGGCTTCTTCAGAGGTTTATACATTCTTGATTACTATCCGATTGGATAGTTATCCAGAATGAGATATTATGAGATTTTAATCGGCTAAACTGTATTGGTGTATTTGATCGCTATAAAACTCTGTAAACGTGGCTCAATTTTTTCATCGCTTTCATGCATTGGAGAAAATAATCCGAAAGAAAAACTCCTCTCATACATGAACATTGCATCTGCGTGTTTTCGACGCGAGTTCCACTGTCTAAATTGGCGTCATCAAGAGATAATCTATATTAATCTCCAACACTATAAAATCTGTTTAAAATCTGATTTGACGTTAAACAGCTGTCGCACCCCTACAAACGACAACCTTCAGAAGTTTAATCTTGTGCGAGCTAAGGATTAACGAGGTCTTACCTTTACGTGTGATTCCTAACACGGGTTGGACGATAGGAAGTGAAAATCTATCAATCGGACTAGGGCTTGAACCACCGACCAACACGGCAGTCAATTCGAGTGAATGAACAAAGCACCCGCGTCGAACCGCCTGGCCCCGACCGACCATCGATCTCTAACAGATAGGCTTACACTTTCACCTAATTTGTGCAGTTTTTTGCAACCTCAAATCGAATAAACTGAAAATTATTTTTTCCTACATTAAATATTTTGATATGCTTTCTACCGGGAAACATTATTTCAAATAACAAAGTATTTCAATAAATAAAGGTGAAAACATTGAAATAAGTCGTAACTTTATGTATGAAATCAATGTTTTTTCTTTTAATATCATCCACATTTGGTACTACGAAACATCAGATGTCTACCAGTGAGGAAGAATGTGCTGAAAGTGAATTTTTTGCTTGATCTATACACATTTGTATAGAGTTACTTTTCTGAAATTGATTACTATCTTCCTTTCTCTGAAATTTCCCATATTTTTTGTATCAAGATGGAGAAGTAGAAAGCCAAAAACTTTTTTTCCAAAAATTAACCTCTCCTAAAAATATAACCTTTTCAATTTAAACAAGAAAATAAACTGTTGAAATATGAAAATAAATAAGAAACCAAACAGTTCAATATATATTGTTCAGTTTTTGGGTTTTCCAGATTTCCCAACAGCAGAAAGTTGTCACGTCATGCTCATGCTTTGATTTATGGGAATATCGTTTCAGGTTAGTCAACTAAGGACACAGGTTGACTGCTGAAAAGATTATTGCAGGTAAAACCCATAAAACTGTTATGGGAGAACTGTACCCACTCATCAAAGAACAGAATACATACAGATATAGCAGCATTAATTACTGAGTTAACTTTCAGTAAATATTCAAAATTACTTTTCCAAATTCAACATAATAACATCTTTCATAAGTAATAATATTTTAGGCAAAATCATATTTAATGCAAAACCTAGACGTGACAGAATGAAGAAATCTGGCATATATAGAATAGAAAGTAGTGAATGC
>WOGN01001964.1:0-17757 GCA_015342105.1 Leptinotarsa texana
CCCTGTATGATATGGAGTCGATTTCTTGGTGTTATTTGAATATTTCGAGTTTGTCCAAACTATCATCAAAATATCAACTTTTCATGAATTGAGAGTACTGATGTACTTAATTTCAATTAAGGCTATGTTTTGGATCATATTTAGCACAATTTATTTTTTATCTCGAAAACAGATAGAGATAGGTATAGGATAATATCAACAAAAAAGTATTATAATACCAGAGCTATTCCAAAAATGTATTAATATACGGGGTGTTCTATTTAAAAAAATATAATTGCTAGGAGTTTTTGATAGAAGTGGCAACGCCGCAATGATAAAAATATTTTAGATCGATAGAGCAGGTAAGGAAATGTGAGAGGTGTTTTTGACCAGGAATACCGGTTAACCTTAAATGTTGCCGCGTCCTCTATCTCGAAAAAGAATCACCGTATAAACATTTCTTTTAAACAAAAATTGTGTGGAATTCAATATCCTACAATATTAATAATGAGTTCTAATAGCAAAAATCCCACAGCAAACGAGATATTTGCAAAAAAATGTGCAAAAAATCAATTTTTGTTACCTTTGACTTTGTATTTTAAGTCTCCTACACCTTACCATATGTAGGTTTCGAGAAAACTTTTAGAATGTCAAAATACAAGTTTATACAACAACAAAAATTAATTAGCGCTCCGGGGAGGCTTCATATACATTTTACAGCTGGGTACTTCAAATTCCGAGGTGAACTTATTAAAATGACTGGGCTATTAACAGCCTGCTCATTTCGTTAAAAATTTCTTCACTGAGATCATGTGCGAAAGTTTCTTCACACTACTCAATAATCCTTAGTTATTAGACATTTTAACAGTGTTTGTAATTTATAAACCATGCAGCGCTTGATTTATGTGTCTATGTTCTAGACCTAAACTCATAAAACGCAAATGACCACATAAAATTGTCGAAGAGATTATCTACAAATAGACAATACAGGGAGTGTACAAAACTTAAACGAGATCTGTTTGTCAAGTTGGCAGGTGTTTAAACCCAGTGCTTTGCAGGTAGCTGAAAATATGCCTAGCACCTGACAAAGGATCAATATATATATTTTGTTATGCCTTTGACAACATTTGTGACGAGAAACATTGTTGGAGAAATGCAAGCTGAAGTATCCTTTTCTTTTACAGCTTAATTGTAGATATTACGTTTTCTAAGAGACAAAAGAAGCTACCTTATGAACAAACAAAGATTTTTTTCGATTGATGACCTATTTATTAAGTAGAAATTGATACTGAATATAGAAAAAAACTTTTGCCTTATTTCTACTAAGTATATTATTTATGACGACCAGTTTCGGTCGTTTTCTGAGGTCATTGCAAGAAAAAATTTTCATAGAAGCTCTCAAAAAGTGCCCTGATAGTTATAAAATCAATGTTTAGTTGATAAAACTAAACAATCGAGAAACAAGGAGACAATCGAGAAATATGGAGAGTCAAGAGCTGCTGTGCTTGATATTTCTGAGGCTTTTGATCGTGTGTGGCATAAGGGTTTGCTTGCCAAACTTCAATGCTATGGCTTGTCAGATCATTTTTATTGTATTTGGCTCTCCAGTTTCCTAAAAGAACGTTCCCTGCTAGTGGCCGTTGATGGATATCTCTCCAATAAAAAATTCTGGTGTTAATAAAAAAGAAACGGCGACACTCACGCTTTTCACGAATTCAAACTCCTTCAGACAGGAGCAGTCATTAGAATAGGTTATATTATAAAAAAATCATTTAGAAAACTGATAGCGAGATTATCCATAACCCCAATAAATTTTGGTCATTCATTAACAAGTCAAAATATACGAATGGAATCGGAGATGAAATGTTACATGAAGGCAAGCTACTCGATAATCCCACAGATATTCATGATGGTTTTGCAGGTTTTTTCAGTGGGTCTTATATAGCGTCAACATCAAGTGACTACGCGAACAAAAGTAGTAATATTACCATCATAGTAATCAAAAACTTTAGCATTGAAGATGTTTATCATGCCCTAAAAAAATTATAGACTAAATTTACTGCGGGACCTGATCAACTGTACCATCGAAATGGAAAATGTCGAAAGTCTGCCCAATTTTCAAAAAAGGAGAGATAAAAAATTACAGACCAATTTCTATCACATGCAACTTTTGTAAAGTGTTCGAGATGCTTCTTGAAAAAATAATGTATTGTCAAGTTAGCAACATTATTACCCCCATTCAACATGGTTTTATGAAAGGACGTTTAACCACCAGCAATCTTGTAACAATAATTCAATGTACTGCAGAGGGTACTGATTGTCAGTCTCAGACTGATGTCATCTACACTGATTTTTCTAAAGCGTCTAAAGCACCTTAACTCTATTTTTTGGATTTTTTGAGTTATTTCTGTAACTGAATTTTTTAGTTGTACAATTTACGATAAAGTTTTCATTGTTGAAATCTATATTCTGGTTTGCTTTCAAATAATCGAATTAGATTTTAAAATATATCTTCCGTTTCGTTCAAAACTTTATGAATATTTAAATATTTCATCTGTAGTACAAAATTTCGCTAACACTTATGATTCTTATAATTTGTTTTTTATTTTGATTTTTTTTGAACAACCTATCAAGGATGTTACGTATAGCGGCATCTGCCCGTGAATGCTCAAGCAATAATTGATAGTTACGTACAGCACCACCTGCCTGCAAACAGACCAAGCAATAATTTATATTTACGTCCAGCGCCATCTGCTCGCGAATAGGTTAAGAAATATCAATGAGGTTACGTACAGTGCCACCTGCCCGCCAATAGATCAACCAATAATGCCGATAATTCTGTGAATACAGATCCCGAGCTTAAGAGTTACAAACACATACAAACAAACATACATACATACAGGTGAAGCTAATATAAAGCGTGTAAAAAAATAGGAAGCGCTCAATGAAATACCTTGTAGTTTGTAAATAATATTCTTAAGAATCAAACATTAAAAAATACATGAGAAAATTCTGCTGTTCATCCAGTTGTGAATGAAATATAGAAGGAAGTTATTATATATTTAGCTAATGATTCGACGAAAGGGAAAAAGCACTCAGAATATATTTCTATTTTTGCAAGTTTTTGTAAATAACTTGAAAGTTAGGTTATGTCGACTAGTATAAATATCGAAACGAGGCATTACAGACTCCAGATTCATTTTACTATCAAAGATCAGCGACATGAGTTCATTTATGAGTTGACCCTGAGGTTTTATAGACCGTTATAGTTAAACCCCTCATCCACTTATCAATACTTTTATCAATGTCGTTACTTCGATTTTATGAAACTTCACAATTAACCTCTTGCAGCATAGTACCTATAAATTTCCGAATACAATTTATTTCACAGTGTGTTGGAATTCATTACCGCCTACGCTTGACAATAATGATAGAAATAAAGACAGTGTCGATGTAAATCCCTCCATCACGCCTATTTTTTAATGAGAAACGATTTAGATATTGAGTGACAGTTGTTAAAAAGGATACAAATCTTACTACTGCTCATAACGTTGGGCAATTTTTTTTTAATAAAATTTGATTATTCAATATTGTTGCGAGGGCGATATAACGATTATAGTGGTCATACAATTTTTCATCGGCGCTGGATTTCTTTTCAGCGGCCATTCTCTTGAATTATGAGAACAGGAAAGAATCGTTGGGGCAAATCTGGAGAATATGGTGGATGCGAAAATGATTCGAAGCCCAATTCATGCAATTTAGCCATCGTTTTCACTGATTTGTGACACGACACATTGCCTTGATGAAACAGTACTTTCTTTTTCTTCAAATGGGACATTTTTCCGCTATCTAATAGTCACTGTTGATGGTTTTTCCCAACCATAACTTTGCCAGCCGAATGTTGCGTCTTTGTAAGCTTTGTAGTCGATTCATTATGTGCAGTCAAATAGCAAACCACTTCTCAACGTTTGATTTTCCTGGTGCAAAGTCCGAATAATGTTTATTAAGCCAAGCCTTGGCTTCAACCAGTATTTTTTTCACCACACGAAATTTCTTTTTATCAATTTCCTTCAAACTAACAGAAGTTGCTTCACTCCGGATGTTCTATCTCACAAACTAATAGTTTGGCAGCTGTAAAATTTGAACACGTGTATTTTGAAAATTAGCGTTAACTAAAAATCATGATTTCAATACTAGTAGCGTCATCTATGTGTTAGCCTACAAAATTTTAGGCCCACTTGATAACTGCAAAAATAAATTCGCCAATATTATTGGTGTTGCAGGGTAAGACAAGTGGGCCCTACTAATAACTAAATTTCTATTGAATTAATTCTGAAAACTGTGATTATGGGAAAGTTGGAAGAGAAAAATACTCATATTGTAGCAGCCAACCTTCAAAATCGATCGCCAAATGCGATTCGTCCCGTTTCTGTCTCTCGCTTTGCCTCCGAGGAAACTATAACTACTTCATACCAGCGTTTAAAAACAAAACATTTGTGGATTATTTAAAGGTGGTTTGTTTGAAGAATCAACTGATCAGTTTCGACGTGGAAAGCCTCTACACCAACGTCCCTGTCGAAGAAGCACTTCTAATCATACGGAGGAAGCTATCCGAAGATGGGCACCTGAAAGATAAAACAAATCTACCGATACAAGTGACCATGGAATTACTAGGATGCTGTGTACCAAACTGCTACTTCCAACTAAAGGACGAATTATTTATGCAAGATGAGGGACTGTCAATGGAATCGCCACTTTCACAGGTAATAGCCAATGGAGTGGTTTGAAACTCTGGCCGTTGAAGAAGCCTACAAGAAGCCTTGAGTCTGATTGAGAGACGTGGATGACACCTTCAGAATATGCAACCATTGGAATGCCGAAGTAGACACCTTCCTGAAGCACATCAACAGCATACATCCTTCAATCACTTTCACAATGGAGAAGGAAGTCCTCAACGAATTGCCATTCTTGAACGTATTGTTGAAGAGGTCCGACACTAAATGGGCAACATCTGTATATAGAAAATCCACTCACATAGGACAGTATCTGAACCAGGAATCTAACCACCATTAATCGACTAAGAGAGGAATCATCACGACTCTACTAGACCGTGCTTTAGGGCTATGTAATACCAAAGAAGATTTCGAAAAGGAACTAGGCGTCACCAAAAATGAACTTCAACGAAATAGTCACTTCGAAGTGATGGTGGGACAGCTTTTAGCAAGAAGACAAACAAGAGCTCCACAAGGAAGAGAAACCGCCACAACCAGTACTTGCATATTCAACGAAAGTCATTTTTTGTGGAGGAAAAATCAGTTTTTATCGACTTTTTTTGGGTAATTGTTATCTTCCACAATCTGAAAAATATAAAAATTATAATTGGAGAACTTTATACAAGTGTAGAAGGACAAACTTTTTAGTTTACCCCTATAAGTTACTGTTGTCGGAACCTGATAGTTTTTTGTATACGTTCTCCAATGTCTTGAAATCAGTAACACACTGCGGCCCATACCGTTCTCTTAAATATTCAGTAACTTATCGGGGTAAACTAAAAAGTTTGCCCTTCTACACTTGTATAAAGTTGTCCAATTATAATTTTTATATTTTTCAGGTTGTGGAAGGTAACAATTACCCAAAAAAAGTCGATAAAAACAATACTTGCACTTCCCTACATCAGAGGATTATCGGAAAGGATAAGAAGGATTGGGTCCAAGTATAACATCAGAAACTGATTTAGATCTGGGAACACTATCCGTATCAGCCTCTAAATGCGGATTGCGATTCCAATAATTGCATTTACTAGATACCCTGCGAGTGCTGATAATCATATATCGGTGAAACTAAGAGGCCATTGAAAGTTCGCATTATCGAGCATAATACTCACAGCGAGGAGAAACCAGCAAATCAGGAATAGCAGAGCATGTTTGAACTCATCGACATAACATCAAGTGGGCTCAAGCTAAATAATCCACAAGGAAGAACCCTGGTTTAGGAGAAAATTCTAAGAAGCTTAATATATGTTGTCCAACAACGCGTAGAGATACGCAACATATGAAAACCTCTAATCAAGCGGAATGCCACCAACTCCGACCAAACTATCAGCTTCCGATATAACCGATGAAGCGGAAAGAGGGAATAGTAGATAGGTGAAAGTACTCCAATGACCTATAAATTTTTCTCGTATTAGTAGTTAATTTTTTTGATATTTTGGTTGTTGCTTTTATTTTATTTCATTGTAATTTAAGGTTTTCTGCTTAATATAATTGTTATTTTTGAGCTATTTTTAATTTTATTACAGATTCTTTCAGGGATTTCAAATTAATTTATATCATATTAGACAATGGAAGTACGAACTAATGAAAAACATTTGTGATCCAGCACTTTACAGTAGTCTAGAGCAGTCTTTCCCAACCTTTTTTCATGGCGTATCACTTTACAAGTCAAAATTATTTTGCGTACCACTTAGTCTCATGGAGGTGATTATGGATGGAATATGTACATTATTTATCATTTTGCTAACCTAACTAACCTATTTTCCAACGATGAGTATGAAAAATAAAATTCTGTGTAGTGTTTTAATACTTTACTAATTGATATGAACAAGGAATACATAAATATAAAACACATTATACTGTAAGAAAAATACAACAAAAATATAATGCAACACTTCAATGAGAAAGCTGAGCTTGATGATTAGAAGTCAACTTGGCAATGTCTGGCTTAATATTGCTCAATCTTAAACGGATATCATTTTCCACACTATTCCGATACTTGTTTTTCAGGTACGCAAGTAACGATAATGCTGTCTTGCACAAGTAGGAAGTTGTGAATGGAATTATTAAAAACTTTACTGCTTTGTCAGCTACTTGTGCGTAGTCCGCACGCCTTTCAACCCAGAAGTCCACGAGCAACATTTTTGAAAACTTTTACTGTAGTTCTGAGTCACAATTTAGTTCGTACAACTGTATTTGTTAGGTTAAACAAACAAAATAATCTCGTCCTCTTTCTAACGTCTCCTTGAATTTTGACTATACACAATTGCCGATCAGCACAAACAATCCAGATATATAGTACTCTTACTTGGAACATCACGACGTACCATCGCAGTAGACTCTGCGTACCACTAGTTGTACGCATACCAGACGTTGGAAAACACTGGTCTAGAGTGAATCACGAATTCATAACAAGATTCAACTATTTTTCAAGTACAAGTCTGAACAAATGAAGGTGGTGATATATATCCTTACAGCGAGGCAGATAATATGTTTATCAATAAAATCAGTTATATTTGTAAAAATAATCAAGAAAAACAATTAAATAGTTTATGAAATCAGGAAAGAATAGAGTCCCTTCGAAGATCATTCAAGTGGTAGAAGACAAGGAATTTCAGTGGTGTTGTTTTTCATCCTGGCAAACTATGTATGCAGTTCATCGAGGAAACTTGCAAGAAAAAGTTATAGAAAACAAAAACAGTTACAATTTTGCTTTGCTATTTTTCGACATAACCTAAACATTTTAGAGGAAAATGCAATTTTCTACTACAAAAATGGTGTAAACCTTACTTCCTGAATGATTTGTAATTTTATTTATCCAAATTTTCATTTTTGAATGTTTATGAATCTTTTTAGAAAAAGGACCCCATTTTCATTGAAAATTGAAACTCTCAAAATATTTTTTTTTTATATTTTTTGCGTTGAACCATCAGTTGTATAAAAATCACCTTTGTGAAGAAAAATTTCAGGATAAATGCGATAAATGTTCAAATATCTGTTTGAAAAATTCTGTTCAAAATCTGTTTTTCCCTTAACCGTTAATCAGATGTCGCACCCCTACGAACGACAACCCTCAGAAGTCGAAACTTGTGTGAGCTAAGGATTAACGAGGTCTTACCTTTTAACTTCCTAACACGGGTTGGACGATAGCAAATGAAAATCGATCGTTCAGACTAGGGCTTGAACCACCGACCAACACGGCAGTCAAATCGAGTGAGTGAACAAAGCACCCACGTCGAACCGCCTGGCCACCGACAGACCAAATAAACTTTCTAGCGGCCTGTTTGATTTCCATTGGGTTGTATTTTTTCAAATTAGTTATTGTAAATAATGTGACATTCATTGACAGGGTATCTAATACTAATTGCGAGTTTAACTCTGAACAATTAAAAACTTCATTGAATGATTCGCATAAATTAGAGCTCAAAATATTCATGAATAACTTTTATTCCATATTTTTTCAGTTTCTCGTGTTTTTCATGAAATTTTTCTCTACAAAGGCCATTTTTTTCCAAACTTCAAGTCGAAATTTTAACGATATATCAGCAGAGAAAAAATTCATATGCATTTCACATCACAATTTCGCTTCAATAATACACATTTTCATTTTTTTTTCTTATAGCTCATTCATTTTTGTTCATTTTTTTCTATTTGAACTAATTCGAAGTTATAGGAATATATCGGTCCGGTAATTTTTAGAATTCTCAATAAATTTAACTTTCAATTCATTTCAATTTCTTTCGTTTTTTCATATATTTCATTTTTTCAAACAATTGCATTTCAAATATTCACCAAAAATACAGAATTTGATGTACAGAAAATAATTTCACTTGTATTGTGATGAGCTTAACCAAATTATCGAACCGACTGTGCATTTCCTTTTTCTGAGAAGCGAGAAATAAACTTCATTATAAACACTTTGTCATTTTTCATCCATATTTTATCATTCTTTTCGCATGCCATCGAATTCCATAATGAGCTTCCATCGATAACTTTCATGCATTTGAAATTCTAATGAAATGAATAATCACTTGAAAAACTCTCAAGAGAATTTGAAATTCTTATATTAATCACCACAATGGGGTATTTCGATAATTATAACATAAAAAATTTTCTGAACACATAATGCCACAATTTTCTCCAGTTCTCTGGAAAAAAAATCATGTAAAATTTATTGGTAAGAAAAAATTAAAACCTCATTGAGAATATGAAAGGCTAAAAGATGAAAATGAAGAATGGGGGAAAGTCTTAGCTAGGTTTGAAAGTCATGAATCGGAACAAAAGTATGAAGGAATCTTGTTGTATGGAATATCAGAACCAATCAAAGAACTCGACATCGAAAGAGAGGCTAAGAATAACGATCTGAAAAAGAAACTGGAGAGATACTGGAACAAACGGAATGAAGAAAGGGCAATAGTTCAAAGAAATTCTAGTTGAAGCTCAACAATAGCAACAAAGCCATAACAGCATCATCAAAATGTCTGAAGACTGTATCGAGGATAGATAAATACGTAACAGAAAATAAATATTTCGAAATTAAATTTCAAAACATTCATTATTTCCAACCTACCTACACAGTAAATTCTGATAAATGCCTCCAATGCAGATCGACTGTATGTATGGATCCTTCTTATGAGAGAAATAGTTAACCAGCAACAGCCTCAGCTCGTCAAGAAAGCCCAGAAGCCGGAAAAGCCCCCATATGTACCAATACTTGAACAAAAATCAAAACAAGTCTGAAGACTGTATCGAAGAGAGATAGATACATATAAGAAAATGAACATTTCGAAATGAAATCTTCAATTATTCATCTCCAGCAATGTACCTACACAGTAGGTTCGCATGAATGCCTGCCGGAGAACCACTACTTTTCCGGCTAATACTACGATTGACATTGAATTATATCCGTCGAACATTTATGCAAGATACCAAGATGTTGACGTGTTTCACGATTTTTTAAAGTCTTAATATCAAATGACTCATTCGCAGTCACTCCTTCCAACTAAAAGGCTCTGTATTATTTTGCAACGGTCCGCTACATTTCGAAATGATACTACAGCTAGAATAAAAACGTGCCAAGAATTCCGAATTCTCTGAGTTCAATAATAACTTTTGGAATATCGACTGAGACGAATGTCTTCGACAGATCAAAGTAGAAAGTATCCACATATTTCCTTTTATCCGGAACCGCACGCACAATATTGAAAATATCAATGAGTCCGCATTCCGTTGACCTGTGTGAAATCGTAATTTGAAAAAAAAAATACATTTGGCGCTATCCATATTTCAATAACCTCATATACACAGTGTTCCAACATTCTTCTACCAAAAGTTTGTAAATATATTTTTCATTCATTTGGAAGAAATAAGAATGAACGCTGTTGGACAAGTAACAAGTCTGATTTGAAATTATTACATTGAATATTGAAACTGAGAAGGGTACTGTGTCATATATTGTTTTTCAGATATGGCCTGAAATCGGGTGATCTGGTAGGCCAATCCACGGTACTTCTCTTGCCAATTTGTCGTCTACGAAACCCTTCGTTCTACGGAAAGAGCATAGTGTGGAGGTACCTCAATCTACTGAAACATCAATTTGTTGATTTAGGATTGTTATCTTTCAGTAATATTCTAGTTGTCATAGCTACGTATATGTTTCTCGAAATAAATGAGAATATTTTCACTCCAGTACTGACGGTTGTGTAATTGATGACTTGTTTATTTTGTGGAAATTCATGAACACTTTAATGAGATGAATGAAAACGCTTTTACTAGGTATTAGATACTTTTTATACTCGATAATGGGATAAAATCCGAAACCTGTTGTGAAAATGAAATAGGTAGTGGAAATTAGACAAAAAAGTTCTCATTAATTTCATTAAACTGAACGGTTGTGTCTATACACTTCGCCACTTATACAGTGCATTTCTTCAATGTTCCCATCCTTTTACTTTTCGAACGGGTCAACTCAAAAAAATTGAAATTTGGGATAACGAAATAATAAATAATTGCCTGAACACATTAACATTCAACTGCATAATATGAGGTAATAAGCTTGAGGTTAGTTTAGGAGATGCTCGAAATGATTGCCATGAACTTCTTGACATATGAACAGCCTATCCCATATTTAACTCCGAACGTTTTCGAACACAGTAACGTCAACATCTCCACCGTATATCCAATATTGAAGCAGGTTCACTTTCGTACACCTTTCGCTTCAAATGAACCCATAAAAAAGTACAACAGTGTCAAATCTGGCGAGTGGGTTGGCCATTCTGTAGGACCTCGACGGCCAATCCAACGACCGGGAAAAATAGTATCCAAATAGTTACTTACTTGTCTGAAGTAATGAATGTAATGAAGTAGTGCTCTATCCATATCCACATCCATTTCATTAGGATTCGCTTCGACGATTTCATTGATGAGAGGGTAAACAGTTTCCAGCATATTCAAATACAGTTCCCCTGTTGAATTTTGATCAATGAATAGAGGTCCTAAAATATGGTTTCCCAATATTGCTGCCTAAACTTTATTTTTTTCTGGATATTGGGTATGTGTTTCCCGAAAAACGTGAGAGTTGGTGTCGCTCCAATAACGGCAATTTTGTCTGTGAACATTGCCCTTTTAGGAAATGTACAGTCGTTACTAAAACAAATATTGTGGAGAGAGGTAGGATGCCTTGCAATGGTTTCCGTCATGATTTCGCAGAATTCTGTTCTTCGATCAGGGTCATCTTCAATTAATTGGTATACTATTTCAATTTTGTATGGATGATACCTATTTCTCTTCAAAAGTCTTCGCACAGTAGAAGGAGACATCTTACAAACATTCGCGATGGAATAAGTAGACTGTTCAGGATTTACTACCGTCTCATCAATTATCTGCATTTGCTGTTCTTCCGGAATGGACGGATAACATGTGGGCTTTTTGTTAGGTACACAACCGGTAATTGTGAATTTGGATACAAGTTCCCTCAAATATTTTTTACAGATAGGACGATTCGGAAAACGGTCATTGAAAATCCTTTCTGTCTCGTGAAAGTTACGCGTCGCACCCTAAATAAGTATATGTTCAATTTTTTCTTCCAATGGACAAGAATTGACCATTTTAGAGACTGTTGACGTGGTACCTTTCTACTAGTAAAACCGAAATCTAACTAAGAATATTCTAACTGAACAATGATGTTCATTGTCGTACTGACATTTTTGTTTGGGGGGTTTTCAAATCTATTTATATTATATTAGACAATGGAAGTCCGAACTGATGAAATACAGCACGAAACATCGTCAACCACCTGCAAACAAAAAATTGATTATTTTTGTTTGTAATTAACTCTGTCTGAAGAAAAGTTTTCATCAGATCTTATACATAAGGCTTAAATTACCACAGAACCGAACTCAATAAAGTTTATTTGATTCAATCTAATTATTTCTTGAATCTCCACCAAAAATTAAAAAATTTACAGACCGTTTAGTCAAAAAGAATACATACGGGATGTTGGTATTTAGAAAGTTAACGAACTACACATCATTGGTAATTTATTTGTTGATAATGATAATGTCTACAAAATCAGCTCGTTGAGCTTTTGAATTTTCCTCTATCAAACACATCTATCAATCATCATATCCATAAGTAGCTATTGCTTTGTTCACCCACTCAAATCGACAGCCGTGTTGGTCGGTGGTTCAAGACACAGCTTGATCCATTTTCACCTGATATCGTCCAACCCGTGTTAAGAATCAGACGTCAAAATGTAAGACCTCGTTAATCCTCAGCTAGCCCAAATGTTTACTTCTGAGGGTTGTCGTTCATAGGAGTGCGAAAGCTGGTTAACGGAAAAAGTTTTTTTCAAACAGGTAACTAGCTATCCTGACTTCATTTGCGTGTATTTCAGTTTTTAGGTTTTCCCAGATGTTCCAACTTTGGTATCAGAAAAAACACTGTTTTTGTAAAACAGTTTTAAAAATATTACCAGTCATCATCCGACTATTTGTTGTTTTCATCCCATTTTAAAGAAATCAGCATGTATTTTTCATTAAAAAGGTAAGTCCTTTCACTAATAAAAACCCTTGTAAAAACTTCATTAGCTGTGGTACGCGACATGGATAAAAAGAGTGGATTTTTTTCCACCTTGTATACTTCCTGAAAGTTTTGAATTAGTCTCAGGCGATAATTACATTTAGTACTTACTGTTACTAAGAGGTAGAATATAGATCTGCAAACAATTGCAATCTAGATAGATAATAATTTGAAGGAAACTTTTATAACTAGTATCATTTTGGTAATTCATACAAACTTTGTATAAGTGAGTTAACTTCGAAATAGTAGATTTAACAGGTGTGTGTTTCGTCTGTATTCATAAGGAACATCTGATATAGATTTCGCTATTCCAAGAAAGTGCATGGATTCTTTTGGCAGTGTTGGATAGTTCTGACCATAGCTAGTGTGAGTATCAAAATTTAATATACTCAAAGAGAGATGACTCAACCTTAGAAAGATGGAGGCTCTTTGTGAACCTATTAGTGTAAACAATTAGCATTGATTCGACTCAGAATTTAATTCACTTGCAATGTTCAACATTTTTATTAGGTCTTGTAATAGCACACCATCATCAATGGCCACAATAATTCAGTTTCTTGATTAGATTTCCATATAAAAATTTGTCAAAATCTAAAAAAATTGCCATACACTTTATTGGCGCACCCAAGGCCTTCATTGTCTATAACTGAGTTTCATTTTTCAAGAAAAGCTTACCATCTATTGTACTTATAACAGTGTGCTTGGTCGATTATAAAACAAATTTCACAGAAGAGAATTATTCATTTTGGATGGTGCAAATATCTGATTGGAAAAAATATTTACAGGCAAGAACTGGTAGCAAAATTCAGTTTGGGTTATAAGTACTCGTAATGGAATAACCATGAATTGTACTCGAAGTAAAAGCAAATGGCGAAATGGGGTTGATGATGGAAATCGCGAAAAGTATACCTCTATTTTACTGAATAGACTTGAACTGTTTGAATACTTGAAAATAAGTAGTTTTTGAGATAATTTAACAGAAACATAAAATTTTCAACTCAAAGTTTTCTACATTTTATCATTTCCACCATTTAAATGTTTACTTTGAAATTATCTATACCTGTTTATGCTTCATTTTCAATTTAGCCGCTTGAAATTGACCAAAATTTTGAAAACTCGACTTTTCAAGAGAGACACTTTCAATATTCAACTTTTTAATTATTTATGTGGATGATTGATCAAGTTTCAAGTAATTTAATACCATGAAATTATAAACATGCTTGAATTGAAGGGGTTATATTTTTTTTTTGGAAGATTCCCTCATCCTTCTTTTTTGTATCAAGATGGAGTAGTAAAAAGCCAAAAACTTTCTTTCCTATAAACATGCTATTGTTAATGTTCAATGAAGTGATTACTAAATAGTTTGAAAGTGAATATTTTGTTTTATCTATACGAGGTATGTTTAAAAAATAAGGTGAATGAGGATATCGCCATATCGTTTGGCTCATGCCGTGTAATTGTTTTGTAAATTTTGGGCACGAAGCGTGTGGCAGGGAAGTCCCAATGGAAGAGCAAGACCAAAAAAACACACCAAATTCTATCAAATGTCAAGCTTTTTCTCATTGTTTCCTTTGCATTAGAGGTTCTTGTCCCGCGGTCATACTGTCAAAAGGAGTAATATCTTGAAGTTATGCGTCCCTTGTGAGAAGCAATAGAAAGAAAACGTCCGGTACAGTGGAAAAACAATTCAAGGCCACTACATCACCATAATGTCATTGATTGTTTGAAATTTTTGGTCAAGAACAACACCGTGATCATGCCTCAGCCACTGTACTCACCATACTTGCCCCCTACGACTTTTTTTTCAAGATTGAAGAGAACCATGAAAAGAAGACGTTTTGCGACGATTGAGAAGATAAAAATCGAGTCGCTGAGAAAATTCGAAGATAAACCAAAAAGTGTGTATCAAAACTGCTTCGAGGGCTGAAAAAAACGCTGGCACAAGTGTAATATATCGGAGAGGGACTACTTTGGAAGGACAAAATAGAAATTGATGAATAAATAAGTATCTAAAGGAAAAAAATTACCTTATTTTTTGAACAGATTTTGTATTTGAAAAAAAGCCCTCCCTACAGTTTGTATCTGAAAGTAACTTCAACTCAAGATGTACACCATTATAAAGAGTTCATTTCGGACTTAATTGCTTACTTTCTTATTTGGAAAGTTTCACATATTTTCTGTATATAGTTGGAGAATTACAAAGCCAAAAATCTCTTTCCCAAGAAACTAATCTTTGCATCAAAATATTCCCAGTTCAATTTACAATTGAATTGTGTGTATATCTGTATGGAAAGTACCAATTAACCAGATTTGATTTATAAAAAATGGGTAACTTTAAATATTATAAATTTCCATGTTTGCCAATTTTTTAACGATGCTCTTTCATATATCACCTTATGTAGCGTTGCTAAAAATATTTGTTTCGATCCCGTAACTGAATTGGAGAAGAAACTCAATGGAAAAAGTGGTTTTCGTGTAACTGAGTGTTCACATTGAAGTAGCTGTTTTGAAAGGACTTTTTCTGTCGTCTAACTTAATGTTCATGTGAAAATAGTTATTTCAAGAGATTTTTTCTTCCAGTTTGTATCTGTAACAAGCTTCTATACATGAACAACCTATCTTTGTTGAGGACTGATCAAAAAAAAGTTTTTAAAAACAAAAAACTAATATCCCAAGAAAAACATGTGACATCATACATATTTTTCCGTTTCAAGCCGTATTACATATTTAACACGGTATTAATACACCAGGAATATAAGGGGTTTCACCTCGGAATGAGAGATAGTCAGCTATAAACTTGTTGAACCTTTATTTTGACACCCTGAAACTTTTTACAAAACCTATTTATCATAGTGTTCGCGACTACAGATATATATTAAGGTAAAATGTTTTTTATTGGTTTTATGCTTTTTGTTCACTCAATAAATATTGTAGAAAATTAAATTCTCTACAACTTTTGTTTGAACACTTTTTTTATATTTGGAACCATCTTTGTGATACAGGCGAATCCCGCTCAGTGTTCAACTATTTAGATCAAAAACATCAAAACGATCAAAAACAAACCGTATAAAGTTATTAAATTATTGGTAAATATGTAATTTTGAATAATTTGCATTTTTTATTAACTATTACGTTATTATTAATAATTTTTTCAATAATTCAGTATACATTAATTTACCTCCTCCTGTAATTATAAAGTTATTAAGAGAAATATACGGAAATATTAAAAGATACGGGGTGTTGAAATTAAAATTTTTTGTTCGCATTTTGAAAATAACTCTCACAAAAAATAAGTTATTTGCACGAAATTCGGTACCCGGAATTTTTTTGACATGGAAAATCATAATTTCGTTTTAATTTTCATGTAACATCTAGAGGTCGCTGCGTACACTGTCATTATTTATTTCAAATTGCCCCAACTTTTTTGACAGTAAACTTTTGGTACTTTTCATGAAAAAATCTAATTCCCACACCTTTACCAAGTAAAAAAGTTACAGCTCCTCAACAACGCTGGAAATGATCGTTTTCGATATATTTACAATTTTCTATATCGATGCATATTACTTAGCTCTTAGGGCGCTAAGTTGCTGCGAACATTACAAAAACTAAGTATGTGGTAGATTTCGTCAAAATAAACAACTTTTTCTTTTAAAATATTCAACGAAGAATGATTCGTTTTCGAAATACAGATTGTTGAAATTTTTCAAAACATGGTGGGTTTTTGTCATAAGTTTTTTGCAATTTTAGTTATTTCCATCAAACTTTATACCAAGTATACCCGTACAGACTTCTTCTAAACTGGGCATTATCGAACTGCTTATTCAATCCAAATAAAAAAAAAATTGTCAGGTTTAATTATTCAATTAAAAAGTGCTACATTTCGGAGTTTGTAAAAAAAACAATTCGGAGAAGTACTATGTTATTTTTTAGAAAAATCAACATATAAAAAGCTTCTGTTCTCCTCATCAAAGAATTCGGCACCCGTTGAAAAATGCCCGGAGTGTTTTTTATTGTTTCGCAGCAAGCTTTGATGCGGTCCGTCAACATTTCTTCGTTTTCAATGGGGCTAGCATTCACTACTGATTTTAGGTGTCCCCAAAAAAAATCGACGAGATTGAGGTCCGGTGACTTCGGGGGCCAATGCTCAGTGCCTCCTCTTCTATCCATCATTGGGGATATGCTACATCTTGAAAAAAATTTTTGCTATAACACTAAAATGAGCTCCATCGTGCATAAACCAAGAGTGATTTCGGAGACCAATGGGAACATCTTCCATAAGTTGGGGAAGCTCGTCTTCCAAATAATGTAGGTAAGCATATCCATTCAAACGTAAGGGAGAAAATAGGGCTCAATTAAATAATCTCCAATTATGCCTACCCATACATTGAAAGAGAATCTGTCTTGGAAATGAGTTTGCGTTATTGCATGTGGGTTATCTTCAGCTCAGATGTGGTTGTTATGGAAGTTCATGATACTATTTCTTGAAAACTCAGCCTCATCTGTGAGGAGGATTTTCGATAAGATTTGCGGATGTTGTTCGACTTTTCTTTGAAGCCATTGAGCAATTTCGATACGCGGTTGGAAATCACGTAGCGTAAGTGCCTGAACACGCTGAATATGATAAGAATATAATTGCTGTTCCTTTAAAATGCTGTAAACTGTCACGTGACTCACATTTGAAATTTGACTAATTTTTGTTGTACTTGTCTCTGGATGTTCACTAATTTCTTCGAGAACATCCTCCTCCAATTCTACAGTTCTTGTAGTCCGTGGCCGTCCTACTGCAGAATTTGTTTTAAAGCTTCCAGATTCGGAAAGTCACCGGAAAAGATTCGCAAATGTCACCGCACAAGGAGTCACGCGTTGGGGATACCTTTCCTGATAGATGCATACGTCGGGCCTCGCTTGAATTTTCGTCAGCTAAGCT
>WOGN01001965.1:0-17756 GCA_015342105.1 Leptinotarsa texana
TATGTATGTTCCATATTTTATCACTTCATATTTTTCAACTCCAATCTTTACTGTGTATATAACGATTTCCATGCTTGTAAAAAAATCTCAGGAAAAATAAAGTATTGTATTGTATTGTATTGTAAAAGGGAGAACCGGCTCCAAAGAAGGTGAAGACCGTTTCATCTGTAGGCAAGGTCATGGCATCCGTTTTTGGGATGTGCGGGGAATAATTTTCATTGAATATCTTAAAAACGGTAAAACTATCAACGACGAGTATTATGCGAACCTACTGCAACGTTTGATTGAATAAATCAAGCAAAAACGGCAGCAGTTGGCTAAGAAGAAAATGTTGTTTCATCAATACAATGCACCAGCTCACAAATCCATTATCGCAATGACCAAAATTAACGAATTCAAGTTTTAATTGCCTTCACATGCACCCTATTCGCCAGATTTAGCCCCCTCGGATCATTTTCTGTACCCATGTGAGCTGTTAACGGCTATTTTGAGGAGCAAAACAGTTCTTATTTTAAAAGCGGTATCGAATTAATTGAACGTCACTGGGAAAGTGTCTAGAGTTGCACATTTTTTGTGTTTCCTTTGTTAGGCCCGGTACTTCTGGAACCACCCTCGTATATCTTTGCGATAATTCGGCTGAAGGGGCATCATTTTTTTGCCATATGTTCCAATCTTCCCCTCTGTCGATTTTATGTTCAAAGATTTAGTTACTTTTCATTTCTTGAGCATTTTTGATACTCTAAAAAGCAGTTTATGGTTGTCACGGCTCGAATTTGAAATGTAATGAACATTTTTTGAAGAGATCTCATAAACGAAGTACCTTTATATCTATCACAATACCCTAGTTGCCATTTAAACATTCAGGGGTTGCAAAACTCGCTTCAAGGGTGTTACTTTTACACACCGGATAATTTAAAATTGATGTGTTACAGGATTTTTTATTGAGCTGCCCACCCTGTATAAACCGTGTAATGAAGCACATGCCAACGGTTGAGAGTCACCAAGATGATTGCATCGCCTATTGAGACCGCACCTACACAATGAGTATGTACTAATAGACCCTAATTGATCGATGTGCCATTGTCAAATCGGGTTCGTCTTTTCCTTACATAATTATTTGAGCATTTCATACCAGTAAAGACGTAATGATTCAACTATTTATATCGACAACGTACAACGTTATAAATATACATTCTAAATATACGTCAGCCAGTGTTTTGCGTTCATTCTGACAGCATCTGAATTCATTCCGTTTCAGAAACGAAGACGCTAACATTTGTCGAATTCACGCCGAAAACATGCATTCCGTCCGCGGGCCCATAAAATAATGAAAGTGTCGCGTAATACAGCGCAAATAGATGTGAATTCTAGCCTTGCCTGCCTTACCAAAATTGGGCACCAGTGCGTGGTCGGCATAAACTACATTATTAAATATTTCAAACAGTCGGATCAGTTGCATTAGTGTTATTAAGCCGTGCTTCCGTCATGTCACATGAAGCGCAGTTGAAAAGAAGCTACAAAGCGGATTTTTCCGGAGCAACGCCGTTAGTTACTCGAGAGCGGAGTTTCGTCAGGCCCAGCAAGGATCCGCAGAAACGCAGGAGTCAAACCATGCTGGCGATTAGAGGAAAACCGACGATGGAAATCTACAGGCCACCCAACGTGAGGACTGACATTCCTGCGAGCGGTAAACTGAACGTCCACGCGAAAGAATTCACCATGAATCACGAGTTGCACCCATCGAAATCAAGCGGAAATCTAAATTTAGCCATGGCTTACGAGGCGATGCCTCTGCAACACTCAAAGTCGAGCGGCAACATTCTCAGACAACTAAATCATCCAGGACTGTTCCCCATAATGCCCGGAGTACCTCTGCCGCTTCTACACTCTGCATCGTCTTCGCATATCCTGAACCACATGCCTAGGCCAAACTACCAGTTCCCACCGGAAATGTTGGCTCACCCCGTCTTCTCCGGAGTGAACCAGCCGATCTATCACCCGAACTGGGCTAACCTCCAAGCTAAACAGCCTGTTTCGAAACCAGCCTCGCTGAAACGATCCAAAAGTTTGGGCGCAGCGGACTCCAAACACTTAGTCACGAAGCTGAAAGGAATTTCCAAAGAGGACATCGACCTGAGTATATTTTCAGGGGAGGACCAAGTCAACATCAAGACAGCCTTGGAAGACCCGAACCAACTCGCCTCCAGGACCCTGATGGACCTGGTGAAAATCATCTTGGAGAAGGTAGTCGAAGGGATCAAGTACAGCGAACCGATCGCGAAGTTGTGCATTTCCATAATCGAAAACGAGAAAAACCAAACGTTCTTGGAGTCGTTGTTGAACACGTGTCAGCAGTGGTACCAGGAGAGAGACAAAATCCTCCGCGGGATCAAAGCAGGCGACGGCACTCGCTTCACGGCGTTCATGTGGTTCCTGACGGAAATGTGCAGCCAGATCAAGAGACACCAACTGAAGGATCAGTTCGAATCGCTGCAGCCCGAACTCGTCCTGCTGAACGTGCTGGCAATGTGTTGTCAAGCGTGCGTCAGTTTGCCGATCAAGTGCCTCTCGGAAACGGAGTGTTTGTTTTTTGTTTTGACGTCGATCGGGAAAGACTTGGAAGCGGAACTTCCGCTGCAGCTCGAGCAGCTTTTGGCGAGTGTTCGAGACGGGTTTCTGGCCAGTGCGGGATCTGCGAGTGTGAGACGTACTCTTTTGCAACTTATCGAACTGCACGCTTCCAATTGGCAGTTACCTGGTTCGTCCGTACTGTACTATTATCCCAGAATTAAATGATGCTTTTCTTGTTTTGTTCATGTGACCACTTGGACCAAATTGTTTTTTATACGTGTTATTTGGAGTAAAACTATGTCTACTGTTCATTATGATTGTTTGATTATGAATAATTTAGAGTCCCATGAGCAGTTTAAAAGGATTCAAGAAAACATTATGAAATTATCATTATTCTGTTAGGTGTTTTCCTCAGATAACATTACGAATTTTGAAACAGATAATACCATTTCAACTTCATTATTTACTGGTTTTCAATGTGTGTTTCAAGGGGCTTGAACAACAATTAGTCTGACATAAGGTTTTCAACGTGAGTAACTACCTAAAATTTCATAGGGAAACATTTTATCAGTATTTGTAGATTTTTTTATAATGATAATCAAATTGGGAAAGAAAGTTTTTGGCATTCTACTACTCCATATTTCCAAAGAAAGGAAAGATGCAATAATTTTTTTGTATAACTCCTGAAAATATAACTTTTTCAATTTAGATAATCAAATTATTTGAATGCATATTTCAACAATCATATCGATTGATTCTAATTTCAATTGGATATTATGCTTAAGGACATCAATAAATGCACTTAATAGATGGTAGTTTCTCAAGTGATTTTAATCAGCATCATAACTCAACATGTAATCTAAAAATCTTGGTTTTCAAATAAATCTATCAACGGATTGATTGCTGATTCATTCATTATCGTTAATCAATCTATCTTAATTATTTACAATAGGATAAAAATTCCTACTCTGTTTTATGTAAGTCGAATTAATCTACATTATTATTAATACAATGGAATGAAAATGAAAAAAAACAGAGAAAAAATCAAACCACTTCATTAATCAACATTAGTAAATTATTCTTATGAAAAAAAAATTTGTAAATAATAAGATATAATTATTTTGTCATCTGGGTTAACATTATTTAATAAATGCAAGTTATTTGATGACATATTGAGAAATGCACAAGAATTTTTATTCAAAAATGACTTTCAAGCTAAGAAAATTCACTTATTTGATTTCCATTATTTTGTCCAGTCATTTTAGATCGATTCAGCCCTGTATTTCTGAAAGTTGACATACCCAGTTGTAAATTTGTATAAACTTTGTATTTTGGCATCATGAAAGTATTTTCAAAATTCACATATGATTCGACGGCCGCAACTTCAAAAATTGGTGGTCAAAACTTGAAAAAAAAATTTTTGTACGTTTTTTGCCAATATCTCGTTTCCAGTGGGTTTGATGCTAATTGCATTTATTATCAATATTGTAGAGAATTAAATTTTCTACAACTTTTGTTTCAAATATTTTTTCATACGTTGAATCGTTTTTGAGGTAGAGGGCAGCACGACCGTAGATTAAATATTATTTGAAATCAAATACTTGTCCCGATCAAAATCAGCTCACTTAAGGTTTATAAATTATTACTTAATAAATAATTATAAATAATTTTCATTTTTTATTAACAAATGCATTATATTTAAATATTTTTTTCATTAACGACCCGATCAATGAATTCAAAAATGCAATTCATTTCTGTATCTCAAAAAGTCATTAAGAGATATACTTTAATTACATTTTAATTGTATTTTCTTTTACGGTAATTACATTTACTTGTGATTTTAATTGGACGTACACTATCTCTTGAACAAGAAATTTTCTAAGAGTTTCTAAAAGTTTCGACAAATATTCAAGTTCTAAAAAACACATTTTGTTCCTTCACGCTTTAAGCGGCTGCCATCAACTTCTGCGCTCTTAAAAAATTAAAAAAAAAACGTTTTCAAGAACATTCGAGAAACTACTAATTTGGATGAACTTGCCGCAGCATTTGAAGAAGAAAACTGCCCTTTTCAAAGATAATTTGATAGTGGATTGCAAACTTTATTAGCTGTTAATATCTGTAGATAGTATCTGCATCTTCATTATGCACAATTTGTCAAGCTAACAAAGCTCAATGAACATGTGCAGTTATCAAATATCCCACCAACAAGTGGAGCAGCTCACCAACATTTTAATCATTTATCATAGGCTTCTTTCGTTCACGGTTTTTCAAGTTTATTCATATTTTCAATATTTATTTCTGTTCTGATCAAAATCCCGAAGCAATAGTCCCACCAAAATTCTGTATGAAATACTATTTCAATTTTGTTCTCATTGTTGCAATAATTTGTTGTTAACAGTATCACACAAGCTCTTGAGAATCAAAAAATATCTGCTTCCATTGTTAAGTAAATGATTCTTCCTTTATAGGTACGTATGAGAATATCAATTGTTTCATTGAATATTCGTTATTGTTCAAATTATCTAAAAGAACAATTCGTTCAGCCAAGTCTCAACTAACTTACACTTTAGGTTAATGGACACCTATTAGAAAACAACTAGTCCCCTGGCTAATACAACAAAGGGCGTTGGATTTCGGTTTTTTACATCTTGATACAAATACAAATATATCCCTTTCAATGAAAACATATTAATATGATAATAAAGATTCATCAATAATCATAATGAATATCATTATAATAATAATATCAATTCGACCGTAAAGCCCCAAAAAACTCCTATGGAGTTTGCATCCCAAATCGTCCGATCCACGGTTGTAGTTTCCCCGATAACAGGGATGAGGCCGTAGACTTTCGAGTTTGGACGGTCTACATGACCGAATGTACTGGATAGAGCCAGTAAAGTCGTCAGAAGTTCGATCAACTTCTCTGCATGGTCCGCGACCATGACGAGAGAGCAGGAATTGAAACATTTCTCTTTAGGGCAGCTGGTGAATTCGGTTTAGTTTTCGACACTGAACGAGGTGATTGCCACTCTTCAGTTGGTACTCGTTTAGCAAAAGGCATATACAAAAACCACAAAGATCACTTTACTTCTGCGCGGCAACGCGAAGATAAGCCAATGCATGGGGTCTTCTTCAAATAAATTGAAGACCTCAGCTTATCAAAGCGCCTGACCTTAGCTTTCCTCAGGTCGAGTGGGCTGAAGTCGGAAACTGGGGGGTTCATAATGCGACCTGCCAGGAGTGTATCTCCAACACCTTAGTCTACCGCAGTCGCGCGACCACCAGAGCAAGATGATATTTGTCGTGGAATTATCAGCTCTTGGCGAGAAGAATAACGTGTGAAAATAAGAGTAAAAACGGATAAAATATCGAGACTCTATTCAGACCGCTCTGTCATGATGGTTGTTCTGATTATGTCCTTTCTGCCCTCGAATCTCAAAATAATGCCTGCTTACCGTACTAAGGTAGAAATCTTAGCCGGACTAATTCAGAAGGCTGTCATTCTTGGCTCACTGCGCTTGCTCAAGGCACATGATTCACGGGCCCAATGATCACTTACTCCACGGTGTAGGGGCGAGTGGTCGTAATATATCGGAGCTTCGGGAGATAAGGCCTGACCAGTGCAAACTTGGGATAATAATCATTATTATTTTCTTGAAGGTTAAGCTGGTCCGACCCTGTCCCTGGAGCCTCACACATCGTGGGGTAGGTCTTCATTAGGTCCCAGAATCATGTTCCAAGAATGACGGTCTTCTGCATTTATCCGGCCAAGATATATATTATTATTATTATTATGAATCATTGAGTTTTTCCATTTTGTTATTTATGAAGAACGAGAAATGTTTAAATAAAAAAATGTCAATTGAGAATTGTTTGATCATTCATATAGATGTTTCTTCAAATATAAACCGTAATAAAAAGCTCAAATGAAACAACTATTTGGTTCTACAAATATGGTTTCACAAAAATTACTTTTTCTTCCTCATTCTGTTCACCTAAAATTCATAATTAAAATTGAAACACATCATTTGTGGGAAACAATATTCAAAAGTCGATATTATTTGAATATTGATTATTTTGAAGACACTCCTAAAACAGTTCCTGAATGACTCTGTAAGTTTGACGATCCTTTATGTGGAACCCAATTATAACAGTGACAGTGTTTACATTATCTGCGAAAAATGTAAAAATCGAGCAATTTTGTGAGTATAAAATATCAGCTATAGACCATGACTTGTTAGCTGTAACCAGGATGACTCAACATGGAAATATGCTTTTTATAGTTGTCACTATTTCAACACGTGCAAACTTTGACGAGATAAATTTTAAAACATGACTGGGCGTCATATACTTTGTTCATGAACTTGAAAGCAAATTGATATAAATAGGTATTCGAATAAGTTAGTATTTCCTCTTAAACTGTTTAATCTTCCTCTTGAAGATGATCACTTGGTGATCGAAACACGTCGACGTGTTAAAAATAATGATTTGGTGTTTGAAAAAACTCCAGTAATATTCATTACTACACCAAAGATTCCAAACAGTATATCATAGATATCTAGTACCTGTAATTTGCCATCAGCAAACATGCATCAGGATAATCTAACAGATTTGTTCCTGCGAAGAACGGACTCATTGAGATGCGAATTAACAGTGATAGTTGATTCAATAGCATGAAATTGTTGTAAGTCCAATGTAGGAAAAATTAAGAAACGACAGGTAAGATTGGAATGATAGATATATCCATGGAAGTAGAAACCAAGGGAATAAGCACTCAAATTGTCGAGTGAGGACTGAAGTATGGTAAACTTATGGTAACATAAATCGAAGAGTCGTGATGCGGTATTCTTATAGTTCACTTATTTTGAAAAAACAGTTTAACGTTCGGTTTTCGGAAACGAAATGGTTTAGTGTTCTCATTTAATATGTTTTAACAAATGTACCAACAAAAATAAAACGTTTTAAGTTGTGACATTTCATAGGTCACTTAATAACATATTCGGTATGTTAAAATTCGAGGCCATGAAAAAGTTACAGAACAGTATTGATCTCATTAATTTTAAAATTTTACCAAATGATTTAAAAATGCGCAGAATGAATTGTTATAATAATCAATTTAGTATTTGATTCAACGAATATTCTCTGGTAACCTATTCTTTTGTCAAAAATATATTTCACATGGAACCAAAGTTTCCATGAAATTTCAAAAACAAAAACCTCAATAGGTAGAATTGAAACTGCTGGCGTAAAATATGTCCATTGAAAACACTTTTTCCACACCAGAACAAAAATACGGTTTCGCGACTCACGTTTCGATAACTAAGTTAGCTTCATCGGGAAATTACTAAAACAACCGTCTTCGATTCATTCAGGTTGAAGCCCACCTTCTTTACCCTTTTAGCTGATTTTTGTCGAAGAAGGACAAATGGGTTCATGACTGAGAGGATGTTGGCGGTGTGAAGTCCTCAGACATCAGTACCGCCCTTCACGGGGTACCCCTACCTGACTGGGGTGGGATGGATGATAAATATGTTTATCCTTTAACGGAGGACATGAGGGCCTCATTCGACAGAGTGTCGGGGCCTTCTATATCGGGAGGGGCCGGATTTTCGTGAGTTTCCGCACCATCAAAGACTTGCCGATTCCTCGACTGAATGGACTGCCGAATGGAAGGCAGCTGCAAATCTCTGCTGATGGCTTCATTCCACACGAACTGAAGAGCATTCACAATCATCCTTATTAACTTGTTTTGTAATCTCTCCAGAGTGGAGATATTATACGTAGCCGCTTTTCCCCAGACGCCTGAAGCATATATGACGACAGGCTTGAACATCGTATTGCAGATGGTAATTTTGTTCTTTGAACTCATTTTAGATTTTCTATTGATCAGAGGGTACAGACTAGCTATCCGACCCTCGATCTTTGATTTGAAGCATATGATGTGCGGGTTCCAAGTGACCCTACGGTCTATTAGAAGGCCGAGGTACTTTACCCGCGAGTCAATCTCTCTTCCAGAGATACTCACGTTTCTGACCGGAGTCAGAGTCTTGTTCGGGTTCACTCGGATCTTCCAGTAGAGGTACTAGTGTTCGAGGTCGCCCAATGCATGTTGCATGTATACGACGCCGAGCTAGCGACCCATGAAAGACGAGAGGAGAGCCGTGTCATCAGCGTATAGGGATATCTTCACAGCTCAGGCCTCGGAAGGTCACTGGTGTCAAGTGAGTACAGCCTCAGCATAGGTAACAATCAGCATGGGCACTTGGTCATACAGCCTTTGATGTGGAAAAGTATCTAGACGCCATTTTGGGAAGTGACGATAAGAGGGCAGGACTCGCAAAATGATTTTGGACAGGTTCGCACTCAAACTTTTTTATATCCAAAATGCCCATATAATTTTGATATACCTTACGGAATGGACCCAAATCCAATTGATATAATAATTCTTGTGCAGACATTCTATCTGGTTACATGTTTTTTTTTTCAAAAAATGTCAAAACAGCCGAATTATTTCTAAAATCACCAGTAGGAATACAGTGGTTCAATCAACTGGAATATGAAGGAGAATTTGCCAGCTAACAACTTTTTGGTATGAATTTTATGATCTACCTCTCTTAACATAAATGTTATTTTGTATATTACTAATTAACCTTTCAGTTGAATTGCTTGTTCTTTATCATAAGAACAGACGTTCTCCTTGCATTTTAGAATGAACTGTTTTTCAACACACTTTTTTTTATATATACATAGGTAAGCTCTATCCAAACATCAACTTACTTTTATTACTCCAATATTTTTATTATTTTTTAGTAATACGTTCACAGAACGTTGTTTACCCTCATGAAATGTCAATATCATGTAGTTGACCCACTTGGGATCCTTCTAGGTTTCCAGGGTAGCTGATTATTATTATATAAGGAAAATACTAGAAATACAAATTGTTCATTTTCAAATATTTATTCATGTCTCCAAATTATTATTTTATTCTTCCTTCTTTTTTAATTCAATATTTTTCTGAGTTTTGAAATTCCTATTTATATATTTTAATGTATAAAATAATCTTACTCTACTATTTGTTAAAAGTTAAAATTCACGATACGCACAGAACACAGGTAACATATACGTCCTAACAAGAGCAAATCCAAAAGCAGAATGAGAAAGTCTGTCGCTTACCAAAATGGCGGACTCATCAACGCAACGGATATGCGCGAACTTCTAACGCCAAGCGAAATGACATTGCTGATTGTTACCTATGCTGTGAGCACTGCTATGTAGCACTCCAACGAGGATCTCTTTGCTGTCAGACAGAGAGCCCTCTACTCTAACCTGAAATATTCTACCGTCCAGAAAATCCACCGGATCAGGCCTCAAGGCAGGTCGAACTCGATTGGTTTGTGCAGAAGACCTTGGTGCCATACACGGTCGAAGCCTTCGAGATATCTAGCAGAAAAATGTACACTTTTTTGTTGTTATTCAGTTCGTGGATGGTGTTTTCGACCAGCCTCAGAGCCTGTAACTCAGTGGAATGTTCTCTCCTGAAGCCAAATTGTTCATCAGGCAGAACATATCGGTCCTCAACTTCTTCGTTGAGCCTTTGGAGAACGACTCTTTCAGCCAGCTTAGCCGCCGACGAGAGTAGACTGATCGGCGATAGTTCTGTGGGAACAGTAGGTTCTGACCCTGCTTTGGGATCATGACGACGATCGCATGCTTCCACCTTCTGGGGAAGTGTCTGAGGGCCAACGAACTGTTTATGATGTTCAGAAAAACTAAAATCTACGGTATATTAGTGTTTTTATATGTATGTGGACTAAAATTTGCCCACCGCTGTTCTATGAAGAGTCTTTTTGTTTGATCGTATACGTAGTAATCATAGATCGAAACTAGGTAGAATTAGAACAGGTCCACTGCACCGGCAAGCAAAGACCATAAAAAATAGAGAAGAAGAAGGTAGATTCAGAAAATGTAAGGGATAGTCATTAACACATGAACAGAGTGAAATTGATAAAACAATATGACACAAATTTGGGTTGGTATCAGATATTAAAATAATTATATAGTATGTAAATTTTAGTTTACATACATATAAAAACACTGAAATATCGTAGATTTAAATTTTATAATCTATTTCGGAACGCAAATACTTCATAGATGCTAATTTATTAAAATACTTTCCAATGTACAAATTCATACAAGATAACCTTTTGATTTTCTGATTGATTCGGCTGTTACTTGATGAAGATCCTTAGTAATTTCAAAAACTACACCTCACGATTTGATCTCCAAAACTTCATTTGAAAAATATATCACATGGATCGATAGCACAGTAGCTTTGTCAAGTGACAAAGTGACTTGACAAAGCTACTATGCTAGCGAAACATGATATATTTTTTCAAAAGTTTGTGGATATCAAAACGTGATGTGTAGTTTTTGAAAAGATCACCTTAAATTATTTTTTGGAAACGTAAGATCTCCAGAGCCTCCGTTTTGAAGTAGTTTAACTATTTTTATTGGATTTTTCTTGATGAACGTTTCAGGATTTTAGAAAAGTGATGTTTGTTTATGTAGTTCGTGCAAATACTTTTTTCATATTATGTTGTTCACCAAATTCTCCATTTTGATGTTGAGTGAATATTTTTTTCGAATTATGTAAATATCAAAGGTGCTTTTATATTTTAACAGGAATAATACAAACTCTCCCGATTTTTTAAAACTAGTTTGAATTTCTGGAACTTGTTTTACGTTGATTTGTATTGATATTTTCATACTTTGCATATGATTTCGCAATTTGGTCTCATTATACCAAAACTAGTTTTTCCATAGGCAATGAATTAATCGAGTTTTATGTGGATTAGAATGATGCTGATTTGTCTGAAGTGACACCCATTTGTTGTAAGGTTTTCAGTCACATAAAATAGTGAAAATAAGAGAGGACAATTTTTCATATTTCAACATATTTATTTAGGATTTTCGTTCATAACATAATCTTTCAAATCCTAAAATAGTATCCACACATCAACTTTACTCTGATTTTGTCATTGAAAATTATGGAAATCGATGGCACTGCATCGAGATCTTTTGCCCACGACTCACATTGAGGGACACTGATCGTTTAAACTGATTATGAATGACTTATATTTCTTTAAATCGAGAAAAAAGTGATAATCGACAAATCTTTAGCAATTCACTTGAAGAATGATTACTATAACATCGATAAAAATGCACACATATTCCGATTGAGAGTTCGAGGCAGATCTAGTACTACTTTTAATTTTTTGCTTCTGCTCTATGATGTTTCATCGATCTTACATATATTCAAGAAGAAGAACACCGAAAACGGCAAATTATAACAATATAAGAAGAATCAACTTTGACGCTAGATTAGAACTAATAACAAATAACTTGATTTTTTAATTCTTTTTAAAGTACTTTATTGTTTGTAAAAGAATGTATGTTTCTGATGAAAAATGTAGTTTTGTTTTCCATGTTTTATTTTTAATGAATGTTCCGAATAAATTTTAAATAACTGTTTTTCTTTGAAAATTAGGTCGTTTGAATTATCTTCCTCTTGAGGTTACTTTTTATATGACGTTATTGGCTTACTGACTTCGCAAATGCTACAACCTCTGAGGCTGCCACCTAAAAAATTTAGTAATCTAGTACCTTATATCTGAATCTGGTACGAAAAAGAGATTCATCCCAGTAACATGAAACATCACTGATCATAGATTGCAAGTTGCTATCTGTGTTTCCAATTCTAAGTTTCACTGTGTTTTTTTGAGAAGAGAATGGTACTTTTTAGAAATTTTTTAACCTGATTTTTTTATTACTTTCTTGGCGTTGTGGAAGCCCAAAAAAAAAGAAAGTTTCAAGTAATCGTTTTTGTGAAACAACGGTTTTATTAAATGTTTAATTATATATCATCATTCTGAATGAAGGAACTACAAAAGAACCCATTTTTGTAAAGAACTCAGTATCATGTTTCAACAAGAAAAATTCAATCAAATAATGCTTTAAGTCTTTGTAATAGAAAAATTTTTATAACAAATATATAAGAAATCTTTGAAGAATGGTTCTCAAAAATATAGAATATATAACAATATAAAAAACAGTATACAACAATAATTAATCAATTTTTATATTGAATATTTTAGCAGTCCCATCGTCTGAAGTTGTTAATATCTGGTTACTACAATTTTTGAATACAGAAATACTCAAAATCTCAGATTTATGTCCTGTAAGTTTGTGTAATAATGTACCAGTTTTTACATCACAAACATAAACTGCTGCATCAGAGGCTCCAATGAATATTTTGCAATTTGATCCCCACTTCATTACAGTCACTGCACATTGAATATTTGCCTCATGTCTAAGAAAGTGGTGACCTAGTTCCCATACACATAATTTTCCTGATATTGATCCTGTTGCTACATTCCCTGACTCCTTATTAAACAAGACTTCTTCAACGTCTGTTTCGCCTGTAGCTAGTAATGTTGTTATTATTTTTCCATCTGCTAATTTAACTATTGTAGAACCAGGTGCTACTATAGCTAGCGTTCCTTCTTTATCGATATCTACATTGTAGGCAGGTCCAGGAAGATTGATGGTCCACAGGGTCTTGCACTCCCTAATAATCCATAGTTTCAATTGACCATTTTCATAACCAACCAAAATGTGTTTCAAATCGGGTAAAAGTTTGCTGCAAAGAGCAGGGGAATTATTATGAGCATATAGCATTTTACAGTTGCCTTGAGGAATTTGCCACACACAGACATCTCCATTGCGACTACCACAAAACAGGACATTGGTCAGTGGATGCCAAAACAACCATTCTAAATCATCATCGCACTCATGACACCACACCAACTTCTTCTCCTGTACGTTCCAAACTTGAATCATACCCTTCATATCTCCTGTAGCAACATATTGATTGTCGAAATTGAAACAAACTTCTACGACAGAATCTTTATGCCCAGTACATTCAAATACAACCTCGCCATTCTCGGTTTTCCACAAAAAAGCTGTGTCATCCTCGCCCCCCGTTATTGCAAGCTGTCCATCGTTAGTCACATCTGAGCAAAATACAGATGCTTTTTTATGCTCTTGGAATGTTAAAACAGATAAGTCGATTATTTCAGGTTGGTCTTCTGGCTCATCATCAACACTAATATCGAGATCTTGTAATATTTCCTCAACTGATACTTCTTGCACTTCGTCGAGGTAGATAACTTCTTCTTGGTGATCTTCAGGCTCGAAATCATCATCCATTTTCTGTTGAAAAAAATTATTCTACTCCGTTTAGTAACCACACCATGAACTTCTACTTAACCTTCAAAGTCATAACCATAACCAATTTATAACTTTTTGATTTGAGTTAGTACTATCAGAGAGCCAGTAGAGGGCCATCAATAGCTCATCCATGCCAAATTTAGAAATACGTCCTGGCCTTTCACTATGAAGTTCTTTTTTATAGGAAGAATTTCGAACCAACTACGTAAAATGAATCTATTGAAAACACTTTTCATACACAAGAATAAAAACTGTCTCTCGACGCGCGTGTCGCTATACTCGGTTAACAAATTGCATTTTATAGTATTACTCATGCTATCATCTGAAAAAAAAAATGTATTGATTGTAGAGAAACCAATAGGGGTAAAACTGATGAAATTTTCGATAATGCTTATTGCCGCGGGGTAAAAGTCTGAGCAGTGGCTGAAAGTTAGCGATGTGACACATTCTAACACGTTTATTTGAAAATAAAAAGTTTTTGTTCGTTCTCATTGACAAATAAAATATTACAGGATTATTTGTTTACGGAGTGATCTCTATCAATTGAAATTATGTTGCCAATTCTGACTTTGAAGTTACGTGGAGAAAGTAATGTATCATATTAGAATGACATATTGCGGTATATTAAGATACAAAAAGTAATGAATCAGGCTTATAAAATATCGATAGGTCTGCTTAACGGTATTGATAGTATATTTTGTATCGATATTCGATTTTCAAAATTTTTATCGATACCCTTATCGACATATCGTATCGATAAACCCATCTCTACAAACAATTTGGTTATGTTATGGTTACAGAATACTACAGTATTTAAAAATTAAATGATATACTTTTTAATTTTTCAAATATGTTATAGGCAGTCCTGTGATAATACGTATTCTTGCTTTTCAAGTTCTTACTTTCTATCAAAAGTTACAATGAACCAAATTAAAAAAATGACAATGATGTTAAGTAGGAAGATCCATTTTACGAATGTTTCAAGAAATATGAGCAGATCATCAGCAGAATACTGTGCTGAAGCCGTTAGGTAAATCAAGAAAATCTTCGAAGATATAGAATATATTTCTTAGTTCGACCTAAATTTAAAATTTAATAGAATGTTTCCATCACACAAACAAATCTTGGAATTTGTCTGATTTATTTGTACCCCATGTTCAACACATGAAAGGGCCTAATTCATATCAGCTGAAATTTTATCTGTAAAAATCTTGCATTTTAAAACAGAATCAGTTGATAAAATGATATTTTTGAAACATTTCAATAAGGATCAGGTGTATCTGAAAAAGTTGACCATTATTTCTGTACTTCGTTGTAGAAAGTATGACTACGAGAATTTCATTTGTACTCTCTTACTTCAGAACACATCTAGATCATGTGCTTTTGCAATTAGAAGTTTCAATATTGAAGTTTCACAAGTAGCAGAGCAAGTTACTCAAGAGACTATAGGACAAATGAGATTAAAATTTTGGGAAGAAACTGTGGATAAGTGTTTTTCAAAGGACTATAAACTGGTTCCTAAGCATCCTGTTGCTCAACAACTGTTTAAGGTAAGAATATGTGAATTAGTAATAACACAAAGGAAAGAGGAAACTAAGAAAAGTAAACTCCCAAGTTGTTTTATACCTTATTCCACAAATGTGTTTACTTATTTCATCGAATTAGTTAAAAAAAATGTATTACTATTTTCAGGCAAACATGGAATGCAAACTGAGCAAAAGATATTTTAATAACCTGATATCATCTAGAAGAGATTCCCTGAAATTGACCAGTTTTAAAACTCTAGAAGAACTGGAAAAATATGCCGAACAAAGTGTTTCAAACGTGTTTTACCTAGTTTTGGAAGGCTGCGGTGTAAGGAATGTTAACGCCGATCACGCTGCTTCACATTTAGGAAAAGCACAAGGAATAGTTCAACAAATCAGGTAGTAAGGTAGCACAGTTAGGAACACTATACAATTTTAAATTGTGCGAGTTTAAATTTTTTCACATTGTATGTTTCAAGTTTTGGTGGAAGCTCATTATGGCGTTGTTTCAGGGGAATCCCTCATGCTAGAAGAATCAACTTTCTCCCTGTACCCCAAGACATTCTTACTAAAAATAGGGTTAGCCAGGAAGAGATATTGAGATCTAAAAGTAGTGAACAACTATCGGAATGTACTTTTCAACTTGCCAGTAGGGCTCATCAACACTTAGTAAAGGCAAGAAGTCTTTTAGAGAAGGTGCCAAAAGAAGCACGAAGTGCTTTGTTACCTGCAGTTTCAGTTCACATGTACCTGGATAGGTTGCAAAAAGTAAACCATGATGTATTTCATCCTTACTTGCAGCAAAGGTCTTGGAAATTGCTACCACGACTGTGGATTACATTTTTTAGAAATAAATACTGATTAGTTTTAAAATAGTGTACCTAATCACTGCTGGAAAAGGACTTTTGAATAAACAAAGTTCAATATAAGTAGTATCTTTATTACCAACTTTCAACAATGGCAATGAACTAAAATTAAAATATATAATTGTATACAAAAAAATATATGACGCTTTATAAAAATTCAATTTAAGCACATAACAATGATACCAGAGCTGATCTTTTACGTAAATTATAAAAAGAAGTAATTTCACTAAAAAATGCTTTTAAATTATTCGTTGTCACCAACACCTAGGCTAGCATTGATTATAAAAATTTCAAAACATTTTTGGCATCATTGAAAAAACTTGAAAATACACAAAGTTTTCTCATATTCCAAATTTACGTTACAAGAGTGAATTGAACAGGACATAATTCATTCCTATAATTTTCAGTTGATGGTCTCAGCTCTGGTATTTTCATCAAATAATATCTGAGGTAATTCCCAATGTAGAATATCGAAAACTATTATACTCCAGTAGAGAGTCGACGAGCACTCCACGCGGTTCAAACTCTACCGAACGTTACAACCATACCTAGCAGTCTTTCAAAGCATAACAAAAAGGGCACCTATTGCGGTGGAAATGGTGTGAAGGAATGTGTCGAAAGTAAAAATTCTGGCAACTTATCCTGTGTATTGAAAAGAGGCTGCTACAGGATGCATCTGGTTGGGCATATGTTTCAATGTCTGTATATGGCAATTGCGGCACATCAGCCTCTCCTCCAATGGGTAGCAACGCTTATCTGGTTCATCTGTCAGTTGCATTCCACATTCTTCACAAACATAACAGTCCACGTGGAAATCTTTATCCATTGATACTACTCGAACAGTTTCCTCGGTTCCTTCAACAGGGGTTATGCCTACAAGAAAGATTTGGTGAAAGTTTTTGAAATCAGGATATTAAAAGTACAGAAAAAACTAACTGCAGAAAAATAGATATTTTTATTTAACATTGCTAAACTGTGAACATATAACTCTATGACCTTCCTCATTTACACATTATGGTGTTTCCAGAATTTTTGAACATTCCTATATAGATATTTTCAGAACGAGTTTTTTTGGAGAATCGAAGTGAAAAATTATAAATTACGAGTAAAGCCAGTAAAAGGCAATTAATAAGTTAGCCGAGAGCAAATGATGACCCACACACCGGGTAAAATTATTGCAGTTAATAACACTAGCAATTATCCAAATTTTCACTTATTAACATCATTCAAAATTCTAATGGAAAACAATATCTTACTATAGAAAACTATTTTTTTAGAATCCTCCGAGTAAAGTGTTAAAATTCAAACATATGAGAGTGTTTGTGAGTTGAAAGAGACTGAAAAATACTTTCCACAACTACAATAATTTTCTTTGGAGTACTATCATCTACAGGCTAATATCTGAAGTTATTTTAAAACCCATTTTGAGAAAAAAAAAACGTCATATGAACAATATGTCCTTCCAAGTGCCAAAGTTTTAAGAAACAAAATCTTTTTTATG
>WOGN01001966.1:323-17751 GCA_015342105.1 Leptinotarsa texana
GGGAAAGTTATGTTTGTTTTGTATGTGGTGTGTTGCGAGGTTTGATTTATATACTATTGGGTTTATGTATGCCTTTTTGTGTTCATCGTACCTTTGGATCAGTTTTTTCTTGGTTTGGCTTATATGGAATTTGTTGCAGTCCGAGCATTGTATAGGTACTGTATATCCCGTTTTGGTTTTTGTTTGATGTTTGTGATGTTGATGTTCGATGGCTTGAAGATGTTTGTTAGTTTTTTGGTTTGGTGTCCTACGTACGTAAATGCTGTCCATCGTTGTGTTGTTTCGTCTGTTGGGTTGGCTTAATCCTTGTTTTGTATTTTTTGTTTGATTCTGTTTTCTGATTCATCTATTGTCTTTTGGGTGTATCCGTTTTCGTTCGCTATTTGGTATATGATTTTCCGTTCTTTGTTCTGGGCTTCCTTGCTGAGTGGTATCCTTAACATTCTATATATGAATGCGTTATATGCAGCCATTTTTTGGGATGATGGATGGTTTGAACTTGCGGGTATGGTGGAGCTTGTTTGTGTAGGTTTCCTGTATTGTGTTTTGTTGTGGTTATATCCGATGGTTATGTCCAGGTAGTTAACTTGCGAATTGTTTTCTTCCTCAACAGTACAGTTCAGTCAGATACGTTGGCGATGGCAAATTTACATAAAAATACGGCAAATTTACCTAAAGCAACAAAATTACCTGCATTGAGGCGTTCGGACCGTATAAAAAGACACACAACAGGATCACACGTTCAGATAGAATGACAGCAAATAGAAGTCATAGAGCTTCAAATCCTTTTTGTAACTTACATTAATAGTAAAATATATATAAGTGTATGTGTACACTTGAGAAAGCTACTGCGCTAGCGAAACATGTTGTAATTATATTTTTTCAAATAAGGTTTGTGGAGATTAAATCCTGAGGTGTAGTTTTTGAAATTTCTATAGAACTTCATGAAGTAATGGCCGAGTCAATCAGAAAATCTGTTATATTTTTCAAATCGCCATTGTCATAAAATAGCTGTATGCTTGTGTCAGAAATGAGAGATTATGAATTCATTTGAGTGACCCATTATCAAATTGTTTGAAAATTGTACACACAAATCGAGCAGAGAGCAAGTCTTTTTTTTAATTATTAGGTGCGTGTTTGAGGTGAAATTTGAAATTCGCTTTCAGAAGTTGATAGGGATTGATAGATAGAAATAAAATGCACATTCTCCAAGAGACAAATTTAAGCTGATAGTGAGAATACGTGGAAACCATGCAATAGCTGAAGTTTTCTCAAAAATGAGTTATTTTGGTTTTTTACCGCATTTAAGAAAAAATCTGTTCGAAATCGTATTTATGTTCAGAAAAGGGTTATTTAAAAAAATAAAGTCTATTGGGATGAACCATAAACCATAACCATAAAATACTGAAATGAAGTATTTCAATTGAAATATTTCAATTACATCTGAACAGTCTGGTGGTGATGATTGATTTGTCTTGTTCTCAGCGGATATCTTGAGTGAAGCAGACTTTCACCAACAGATATTCTCCTATTTCGAATTCTTAAAATTTTTGTATTTCAAAAGATGACGATATAATCTCAATGTTTCATATTTTAAAGATTTACTAAGAATCTAATATTGAAAAGAAAACGTCGTTAATCCATAACTTCCTCAAGTTTCAACTTTCAAAAATAATAATTTTTTCAGGTATCATTTTGAGATATCGTGTCTTTGAAAATGAATCAGCATTTTTAATGTGGAATTATTTCCTCATAAGTTCTCAAAGAATATTGGTTTATGATTCGTACTCATCCGAACTTGATATTCTTCCAGGTGTCCCGCGAGGGCACATTAATTTTTATTATATACACAGCAGATATTTTGAATGAAATAAAACACTGTGAGGTTCGAACTTTTGCAGATGAAATACAGCTTTATCTCATTTCGTCAGTTTGGACTTCCATTGTCTAATATGATAAAAATTGATTTGGAATCTCTGAAAGTATCTGTAATAAAATTGAAAAGAAAAGCTAAAAAACAACAATTATAGCAAGCAAATTACTGAAATAACAAGAAATAAAATATAAGCAACAAACAAAAAAACAAAAAATAGAACTAATAACACGAGATGAAAATTTATTAATTTGTATGTTTGTAAAAAATTTAAAAATTTATTGATTGTAATTCATCTCATTGTAATCTCAGTTTTTTGCCTAATATAAGATAAATTCCGTCAGATGATGAATAGGTATCTGCCGCCAGCTTCTATGGAATAGAGAAGGTTCATTATGATTTCAACTGATTTAAAAAGATGATTGAGGATGCCAGGTAAGTTCAATACCCAACAAATGACAGTTTATAAATTGAAACTCCAACTATACCAACAAGATTGAAATCAGTAAGCCAGTAGTAATACTATATAAACTTAAGTCATTTTGGAAAAATCAAAAACAAATTATTCTATTTCATTATTCCGAAGTGACTTTTAAATCATGAACTGTGAAAATGAAACTTAATGAACCAGAAATACAAGCAATGTTTCAAAAATCAAACTGAATGACTTAGTCTCAATAAGTAAAATCATTCAAGTGATAATAAATAAATGAATGAACCAAAATAATTTCTAATATAAAGCAATAATACAAGCTCAAATGTCACCAACCTCAACCAGTAGAAATTGTAGGAGATAAGGAAATAAAATAGTTCAATGTCGTCACAGCTTAGGTGAAGGTGCATAAATCCAAAATAATAGGTGACCAATCCTTAATTTTTCTCAACTTTCAATTCACACATATAGCAAAAAAAAGATAAGTAGCACGACCGATTATTCGCTTTCAATAAACTAATAACAGAAATAAATAACAAACTAAATAAGCTAGTAGCTCAAATAAGCAATAAGCTAAAAGAACATTCAACTATATACGCGGGTAGATATAAATACGCTATAAGCATAGCTGAGAAGCCTTAGGCGTAACAAAATTATAAACAAACTTTTTTATTGTGGAGAATGTTGAATCTCAATTTTTAAAACTTGCGTGAATTTCTTCAGGACAAAGATTGAATTTCGATTTCTTGAATAGCTCCTTTGTATGCAGGATCCTTAGGTAACTCCGTACTAAGTTGAATCTTCATTTGTGTAATGATGGTTTTCCCTATAAAGTATTTAGTGTGTAGCTCGAGTAGCTTCGATCCCAAATGTTTTGTGAAAAACGGTTCCACAAAAGGAGTCCCTCTCTTCCGTTATTTCGTTTCAACAATAGGTACACGAAATTATGAATTAGACGAAATTGAATGAATCAGTTTTGATACCTGCTTCACGAATATTTTCAAACATATACAGTGCGGTCCATACGTATGGAATAAATTCATTTTTAGCGTTATTATGTACTATGTAAAAAAAAACTGAAACAGGTCAATTTAAGAATAAAAATCGATCTGTTTCAGGTTTTTTCACATAGTACATAATAACGCTGAAAATGAATTGATTCCATACATATGGACCGCACTGTATATGGAATGAAATTATTCAACTAAATTTCAAATTATTCTGATAGATTATGTGGGAAACCAAATCAACATGTATTTAAGAAATTATAATACTATCTTAACAACTATCTAGATATACCAATTTTCATCAGTAGATGGAAATGTCATCCCTGAAATCAAAAATCTTTCCAAAAATTTACCAAATATGCTTGACAACGTTGGAAATTCGGTGTCATCTCTTCCTAATAGAAATCAGTTCATAAGCCGAAAAGTACCGAAACCGTAAAATATTGTAGAAGTTGATTATTTTGGTTGGTTGAAAAGCAATGTTTCACCCTTGCTATTTATGTTCGGTTAGGTTATTGAATCATGTTCAGTACAGTTGTTAAGTAGTTCTTGGATTCTTTGGGAAAAATGGAAAAGTTTTCTTTTATTCATTCATCAAAACGTTTCGCACCTGGCCAAGGGTTTCTTCAATATTTTATTCAGTTTTTTTTCATTTACTTTTCACATTTGATGTGGTTTTCTGGAATAGAATACACTTTTTATGCTTCAATGCGAGATGATCCTGAAAGATTTTATTTTCAACTTTCCATATTTACGTTTCATACGAGAACGTAGTCCTCTGATGTGTAAAAATCATCGTATACTGAAACCAACGACATATTTCGCCTATGACTTGACTTCGAGTGGCGTGTGATGCCACATGACATCGAGTAACGTTATCACCGTGAGGACCCTTTTTCGTCTATGACGTGACCTTGGAAGCAGCAATGCTATCCCTGAACTTTTCGAACAATTTAATCTATAGATCACAAATGCTACGATACTGGGCACCAAAATAGCCCTTGACAATGATCGCCGATGAAAATACAATTTTATTGAGAAAAACAAAATTTTCTGTAATGAGTATACGGAACAAAAAATAGATACATAGCACAAAACTAACTTGAACGTCAGCTATAAGGAAAAAAACCTATCACATTTATAGTTAAAGTGAGATACAAGTGATTGAACCAAGAACAGAAATCAGCCTTCAATTTAACAACACTTATGTAACAGATTCAGACAGAGACATTTGTATTTTTGGGATATTTATTATTTCTGAGATGTTTGCTATTCATCGCTTCAATTTCTAGCATCTTGTTTTAGTAATTTTGTATCTAGATGGAAATAGTGAAACTAGTTTGGGCTTCATTAGCTAAAAGTCAGATAAATGTGATAAAAAATTTCAAAGTCAATGCAGATAAGCAGATCTATGGAACTTCTCTCATTAGAGAATATTCGAAAATATATTTGAAAATAAAGTGGTAGCACTGTCATGAAATAATAAAGAAATAAAATAAGGCATAACATTTGGATGTCAGAATTCACAACAGGTCGTTTGAAACCATTTCCCTGCTGTTTGATTATCATGCTGAAAACGATTAGAAGAAAAAAGGTTTGAAAGAATTGAATAGGAAGATGTATCATCATTTGATAGCAGTAGTCGATCAGGTGTGATTTGAAATCTCAATTATAGATACCACATTTTCACAAAGTGGTTTTTTCAAATTCACGGATACTTATTAGAATTTTGAAAATGAGATAGAAAAAGCAAATAGTTTTTGTGAGGAATATAAAAATGAAATGGATAAGCAGAAAACTAAGTTTGATACGATATGAAAAATTATATAACTGTGCAAACTATTAAAAAAAGTGATTTGATGGGCATATCATAATATCAAATCAGAAGCGAATATTGTAATTCCGGGGTACGATGATGGCTGAAAATTGACAAACTAATGACAACTGAAGCTTATGTGTTCCTTTCATATGAATCAGGAATGGTATGACTGTAGGAGAGAATATGTATTTTTGAGCACAATATCCGTTTCCACTCAGAAAAAAAATTGCAGATTCAAAGAATGATTATGCAGTGATAGATGTATCTGAAACAATTCAAAAATTGGTCAAATCACCTTATATTATAAATGATATTCTGAGGAAAGAAAAGATCTAAATATATAATCCGGATTACTGAGGATTTTATAAACGTGAAGATGTGACAATTATTCAGGGTTTATAATATGAAAATTATGTGAATACAAGAAAAAATTAAGGAAAATATGACGAACATAGTTGAAATGATATTTTGAAGTACCTCAAACGGACAATACTGAATGATATGGGAATACATTTTTTGACAAAAAAAAAATTAAAGCAAAAGAATAAATATCATGTATATTTCTTACAATGATGATTAATTCATTTCGAAGAGGACAAAACATATGGATGTGCAGAGTAACCGCTAAATGAACAAAAAAGATGGTGAAGTCAGAACAAGAACAAAGTGATGAGTAAATCAATGTCATACAGGTATATTTGGTGTGATTGATAAGGAAATACGACCATTTCAAAGATATATGTCAGTTTTATTTCAACCATTGACTAAACGCCAATCGAGAAAAACTAATATAAAAGCAAAAGTACACTGGTATGTCGTGAGTTATGTCTTCTATGATATAGCCAAAAGCTTCGACAAATATCTCATAGTATGTACTCTGAACAGATATAAGGTCCAGAGAAATCCTATCTGATGTACATTCAGAATCAAAATGTATACAGTCGCTCTTATGTCCGATTTTATACCTATCAAATGTCACGTGACATTTATAATTTAATGGAATATTTCACCTTACACATTTCCTAATTATCAATTTTCAGAGATTGGAGTTACCGTCTCTCATATCCTTTTACTGAAATCGCGTTGTCAATTGTCGACTCTGGCATCTCTTCAGTTCTGGACTACCTTTTCGAAAGGCGCCGTCTCACTCTACAATACTTAGTTTTGAGCCCGCCACTGTTTCATATCCTGAAACTATACAGGCTGTGTTGCGAAACAATATAAGGACCGCCCACTCAGAGTAAACATTGGAAAAACACGGAAAACGCTGGTTTCCCAAAGTATTTCAGCTTAGTTTTGAAAATGAAGTAATGGAATACCGTTTCCTAAGGGCTACGAAAATCTTGCGAGATTCATTACTAATCGTTGATTTTAAATAGCGAAAAGATGGATTTTATGGAAAATGGCTTTATCAGTTAGTTAGACAGGAAAGTCGAGCTTTCTCCACAGAAGAATCGATAGAGATTTTCACTAGCATCCGATTGATATATTGTTCACGTTTCTAGTGTTCGTGGTTCAATTTTTATTAGAGTTTGGGTGGTGCAGCGCCTGCATAAAAACAGGGTAGTAAACGCCGGCAAATCCATACTAAATGAGTTTTTTATTGCAGACATCGAAATTTGGTGCACACGATTTGCACGACTTTAGCGACCACTGATTGGTGGAGAAGCAGCGAATGATGTTACGGAAAAAGTTCGCCAATTTTCTATGAATATGCGAACGTCCGAGAAAAGCTATTTAGTTGCTTTTCGAATACGAACTAGTACTGGTCGCTCCTAAAAACATGAAGATAATCTCGAAAAATTTTCGAATTTTGAATCGACAACCATTTAAGAGAGCAGGAGTGGCAGTTATACACTGAAATATATTGATTTGTTGACTATTGGAATTCTTGCGAGAACTAAGTGAAGATTTTCCAACAAGGAGGCTTGCCGTCTGGGATTTTTTTGCGGAATACCGATCTGGTTGCTACTGTGAATCGAACCTTCATCATTAGTAACTGGTTTCGTCAAGAGTAGGACATCGAGGGACGTATTACCGAGAAGGCCGGTCGAAGACGAATTTTGGAGACGAGAGTAGACGCAGTCGAGGCTTCAGCGAGAGGATTTTGTGCCAGGAAACGATATACCTTGTTGCTAATTATACTTTGGACTGTTCTGGTTCCTTTTGGCACTCGGCACTCCGCTATCGGATAGCAGTATACCAAACCCTGCAAAGGAAGAGCCGGTCCCTATCAAAGTTTCTAAGGATCAGGTACCCTGTGGAAACCAAACGGTGTCAATGAAGCAGAGGTATGTTGAGCTTGAATTTGATATGGTCAAGACATCATTAGTCACGTCCTTCGAGCGAACGACTCATTCTAACTCAACCTACTGTGCTTCGACCCCTTTCTACCTTATCCTGCGAGCGACCCTCATCCTAGGGTGCAGTTCAACCGTTAGGGTCCTTGTTCGTAAACAACTAGCTCAGTTCACCCTGATGGCCTTGGGCAGGAAAGTAGTGTCGCGATCCAAGGGTAAACAAGTTTTGGTCAAATGAATTTTCCGTCAGACACGTTTAGCAGCCTGAGTGTGACTCCGACAAACTGATGTGAAACCCCCAGGAATATGTTATCACTGGAAACAGTAATTCGAGAACTCCGGTAGAATCAGCCAGTCTGAGGCAAGATTCTTCTGAGCGTAGCTATCTTGCGTTCGAGGACATCAGTGTCTCTCCCCTGATCACAGAGCAACAAACCCTGGGCATTGGTGGTTTTTCTACAAGTCGAGAAGCTAGAGTACTCGATATGTCACAAAGGATAGAGTCCTCAAGTCCCGAAAACACACTGCGAACGAGTTCAATTGTGCTATACTGTTTTAGGGCTTTAAACACTTCGAATACTAGTAGAATAGATCACAAAACTTTCGCGAGAGAACTTCAGGAGATGTTACTACGAAATCAAGAAGCTGGACATCATCTACAGGACGTACTGAACTCCAGAACGCGAAGTATACCCCAGGTGAACCTTCTCCAAATACGATCTTGAGATCGGCGCCGACAACGAGACAACAGCGTTTTGCATCATATGCGAAACAAAGGCTGGAATGGAGAATTTCATCCGGCTACGACAACCGGAGGGATGTCTGCCTCTAGATTTGAGAATTCTCCCCAATTGCAATGTTTTGAGAAAAAACATTCAGGAGGTGTTGCCTACTTATATAGTATATTCAACAAGGATTAATATTAACAGGGTGTACACCCATCCTGTGACATCAATAAATAGTGAAATGACACGGCCATCATCAAACCCGACAGCAAAGTAGGACAGCAAGCGCGAAACGCTGAAATCCTAATCGACGATGGTCAGTTCGTCCGACGCCAGGCGTCGCGATGCCTCCAGAGGGAAACCCTTAGCGGCCCCTGAGACACAAACATTAAAGCACACAGGCGCATCATTTGTCCAGAACGAGCTTGGAACTGGCTCCCTAGTGGAAGAACTAGGGGTTGGAGATAGGCCAGGGGGTCTCCCTGTTGTCGACTACCGCCAGAAGAGCTAGTCAAGATTCCACAAACTCACGCCGTACTCTGCTCCGAAATGGGTCCCGAAATCCCTGGGATTCAGATCTGGGAGGCCATTACAGCGAAGTACGATGAATGCGACTCGCGGGGTCGACGTCACGGAACACGCCCCCGATGCAACGGAACTCATTTATCAGTATAAAGAACAGCTGATTCACGGTGGATGGCACATTACACGTTTCTGGTCAACCAGACAATCGATCACTTCCGTAATTTGATTCAGAACATATTCAGACACTCTTTATCTAACTAAAATATTTCCGACAATGCGGTGTTGACACTCCCATTATAAAATACTAGCAAGTAAATAATATCATTTTCAGAAGCTGAAAATATCTCATATTTGCCTATACCTCTCTGTTGCCATTTTAAAAAAATGAATTAATTTAAATTTTTTTCTTCGGAAATCAAGACCTCTAAAAATACTGATATCTTTGGGTTGATGAATACTATAGAAAAATACTGATATCTTTGGGTTGAGGAATACTATAGAACCAAAATTTGGTTTGGAGTTAGGTGATACTTGAAGGATACCCATAGTCTAATGTATTTTTCGCTACTTCAATATAGGGTGATAAAAAAATACAGTTTTATGAAAGTTGATTATTTTTTTATGTGTAGTATTACAAATTTAAAAAGCTGGTAAAATTGCTTTCTCACACATGATTTACATATCATGCGTATACCTAACTAGTTTTGGACTTTGCAATTATTTGTGAAATTGTACTATTCGAGTTTCAAATGGCTCCTATACGATGGAACGTTCAAAAGGAGTTCTTGAATTTGTTTATTATTTTTGGACAGTGTGATATAATAATTAGCAGAATATGTAGACGTTTCAACGGAAGGTATCCGAATCTACCGCTAAGAATCTCTTCATTGGAGTCCAAATTTTCATACTTCTGATATTCATATCTCAAACACCCGGATGTTTCGTGAATTTTTCTTCAAATATTCCCCACAGATGAAAATCTGATAGATTTAGATCGGGTGATCTCGCTGGCAAACTCCATGGTCCCAAGCGCCTTATTCACTGATCGTCAAGAAATCTATCCGGTTCTGCGCTAACTTCTCTTGTACAATATGCAAGAGCTTTATCTAGAGAAGCAGATTTTCGACGAAGACATCTACAGTATTTTCTAAAATAATGATATAGCTTTTGGAAGTTATTGATTTCTCGTATATCACGCACTCCCATTTGTTGTCCATTAATATGCAGAACACATTAAAACCAAATTTTTCTTGAAATCCAGCTTCTTTTTCACTTGAGGTTTTCCCTGGACCAAAAATGACTTTTTTCCATTAACAATTCCTTCCCTCGAAAAATTCGATCATCAGTCCAAACAATTTCATTTGAAAAAAGGATCTTCTTCAATGCGTATCAACATTTCACCTATCCAAATCCCTGTTGCGGATCGTGAGGTTTCATTGCTTGCTTGAATTTTTGGTGAATTTGTAATCAAGAATTCTCATGTCTTCGCAAGATTCTTTAAACTGATGAATATTTTATCCCCAAGTTTCCTTCAGCACTTCTTATCGATGATTCAGGAAATGCGTTAATATATGTTGAGATTATGATTTGATTTTCTTCAGAAGCTACGGGTCAAGGCAAGTTTCTTGATTTTTTCAAAGTTGATCCAAATGCACTGAAATCGTTATGTATAAATTACTTGAGCTTCATTTGCGTTAGACTCGGGTATCTTTCGTTGTCCTGCTGAAAATGTCATCACACTGTCATGAAATAAAACACAAATTCATATGAACTTTGTTCGAATAGTTTTGTTCCATCGTTTTGAAAGTATTTCAAACTTCTGAAATGACGCAAATATCAATATTATTAGGAGAATGCCACAATCTTACTATAGGGCACTATTCTCTTCACCTGCAAACACCATTGACTTTCTGCAAATCAGTCACCATAGTGCCGAAATTTCCATATTTGATGAGATTATAAATGAGCCAACCAGGATTCCTGACGGTGATGAAGAATATATTAGTCTTCTGGGTCTATATCTAACAATCAATTCAGAAATGTACAGTCACCGTAAAGTCTCCATCGGGATCTTCTGATCACAAACTCAGTTCAGTGTTGGGTGAAATACCGATATATTTTGGGCAAGCTGTTGCCTCCAAAAATCTCACCCTCTGGCTGTGGCGCAAAAATCTCAGTGTCGCAAAATAAACCAGGTTAGTTAATGGTCACACTAGCTGCGAAATTAGGATGAATGAAAGCAAAGAACTTCCTAATCATAGAATTAGGAATAAACTGCTTACCAATCCCAACGGGTCTAGATCCTTCTGATCGGTAGCTTGAGCTGTTAATCAAAACTTTAGAAAATCCACAATTCCACAAGCGGATGGTTTCATTACAACAACAGCTATAGAAAAGGCAAATCTACTAGCTGAACAACTTGTCTCCGACTGGTGTTCCACAGGGGTTGAAATTGACACCAATATGTTTTGGCGCAATCATTTCGCTAAAATTGCCAAAGCCGCTTCTCGAAAGCTTGTAACACTGTTCGGAATCAGAAAACTGTACATACCTCAGAAACTCAGTATTGTTTTCATGTATGGAGCTCCGCCCCTAAGCATAGCCTGAAGCTGCTGGATTCCATCCAACGAAGAGCTATTTTCCTGATTGGAGACGCGAATTCCACTTTCAATCTTGATAGTGTGGGACATCGAAAAAAGGTTGGAGATTTGTCTTTCTCCTATAGATACATTCACGGGAAGTGCTCAAGTGATTTGGCACATCTGATTCCACCAAGAGCGGTACATACGCGACGGACTGTGGATGCTCTTCTTTTTGAGGTTCAACTTACTACACCTCCAACTCCACAGTTCCAGAACTCTTCCATTTGAAGAACTGCGTTTATGTGAAATAAACTTTCTGTGAACGCCCAGCTACCGTCCTGGTCGGTCGGTAGCCGTACGGTTCGAAGTGAGTGCTTTGTTCCCTCAGTCAATCGACAGATGTGTGAATCGATGGTTAAAACCTCATACTGAACGCTCGATTTCCACTTGCTATCGTCCAACCCATGTTAGGGATCACACGTTAAAAGTTAAGACCTCGATAGAACTCAACTCGTACAAGTTTGTTGAGGGTTGTCGTTCGTAACGGTGCGATAGCTGGTTAGCAGGAAAAGTGCCTTTAGGCGCTCTTAGAGCGTCTGTTTACTTGAACAATATATTCATCACAGAAGGTGAATGTGAAATAATAAGTTTTGCGAACGACACTGTCGTGTTCTATTAATGTGACACTTGACACTTTCCCAAGATGATAATTTCGGAAGAACCATTCATTCACCGTTCAGCAGCAATGAAACTAATTCTCAGCATTACAATCGAATTTCTATTGGTAATAACTTCACCATTATGTCAGCTGATAAAAGTTAGTATCTTGGTGTAATGATTGATAAGTCACATATAGATCATCTAGTAAAAAAATGGCGATGTATTCTATATAGATATAGATAAAGTATGAAATATTCGGATGGGAAGGGGGTTTCTAAACCTAAAAAAATGATACATTTCAATAAAAACAGATATGCGAATGATGCTCCCTATGAAGAGTCTGAGATTTTTGATATCAGACAAATATTCTTCAACCACATCGCTACAACTCAGTTCTTCAATAAGAACAAACTCATGATAATTTCTCATACCTATACTACGATACAAAAAATTATCATTTAGAACCTTCCACTTCGAAATCAATAGGCCAAAAATTTTATCAATATGTAGCACCAAAAGTATTCAATCCCCTTCCCGAAATTTCATAACCAGATACTTCCCGAATTTCAGATACTGCGTATATTATCTATACGCAGTATCCATAATTCGTAATTATATTACCTACCATTGTGTATAAGCGTACATGTTGTATGAATTACCTGCCATTGTGTATAAGCGTACATGTTGTATGAGAGTGTGTGTCTTTGTTTAAATATATTGTATGATAAATCTGTATTAATAATTATACTTATTGTGCTCCAACAATAATTGTATACTTGATTTTATTGTTAGTGATTTTAGTATAGTACTCTCGAATAATTTGTTTGTATATACTCATGGTTGAATAGAACAGGCCAATACTTGAAGTAAATCCATATTAAAAACTAATCAATACAGTTTATTGTATGATTTTCACTATAAGAGTTTTACAACCCTTCGTTTTGAATCCTAATATCTGAAAGTGCTACCATACATTTAAATTATTTCATCATTATGTTTCATCAACGGTAACAAATTGGTGATAGATGATAAGACACTCTAACCCCAAGTAGCTGAACAAGAAATAGAGAAAAATTGCAATATCACAGCCACCACAACTCAACCACTATTACTATACCCTGAAGTCATAGTAAAACTGGATAAAATACAGATACTGAAAAGTTTCAATGATCCTAAATAAAATAGTAGGCTCAAACTCCCAAAAATAGAATAGTATCATGAATTGAATTTATATATTTTTCGAATTTCCAATACCTCACCATTTCGTGAGTAACTAATCAAATATCAATATTGATTACCAACTTCTTATATAAGGTCGAGGTTGTTCGAATTTTATTGTTTAATGCTAGTTTCCTTCAAAAACAAAAACTGATATTAGTTAATTACCCAATTTCATTCAGTTATACTATGGATCAATACATTCGTGATTTCTCTGTGGAAACGGTTGAAATATTCACCGAGCAAAATTACAAAGAGTGTAAAAGTATTTTGAATGTCAACCACAATTCCGTTAAATTCAAAATCATTCATAATAATATTTGTAGTTTCGATGAGAATGTTGATGAATTCAAAATATTTCTCAATAATCTAGATTCTGACATTGATTGTGTGGCTCTAAAAGAAACTGAGTGTCAAAAACCCCTGAATTATATGGCATACCAGGATACGATATGCAATACACTATATAGTGAAGGTAATTTTAACCAAACTGATGGAGTAGTGATCTACATCCGATCCTATCACACTTATAACTATGAAATCGTAAGAGTAAATGATATTACAGCATGTTGAGAATTGGGTTAAAAAAACTAATATCAGATTAATTCCAATATATCAACCGCCGTCTACAGACCCTTTCGATTTCAATAGACATCTACAAACATTTTTGCATTCTTGTACTCCAGATGTAGCTTCCTATTCTATTTTCTTAGGTGACCCCAATATCACTATTTTGAGAAATAATGATTCATCTGATGAATATCCTGATATACTCAGTGAGTTTGGTTATGTATCAGATACTATTAATCCAACTCGTATCGAAGGATATAGCAGATCTTGTATCGATCATATCTTTATGTTTTGATGTTTGAATATATCGTGGACTGTATAATCTCTTATTGATGAAAAGTTTGACTGTCGATAAATGAACATCTTTATCGAATGATAATTGCTTGTGCATTGCTTTTATATTACTTTCAAACTGACCGTCTCATCTACTACACAAAAAATACACAATTTATTTCACAGCAGGCACCTCGCAGAGATGCCGGTTAAAACAAAAGTAATTCATCATGATCTCCTACTACGTAGTAACGGCTACATCAATCAATTTATCAATATGGAATTGTCATTCAGCATAAGTTTCAACATAGCCCCTTTTGACGGGCACCTTCAGAATATTACCTCATATAAACACATTACTGACACTGGAGATTTCAATGAATTGTTTCTGATTGAAGTGGCAGGATACTTAAATGTCTTTTAGGGCGCTTGATGAGTCCTGAAGACACCTTGATTGTGGCTACTCGTGGTATTCGATTGTGATCGGGTAGCAGTTCAATAATGCGGCCAAACATCCTGTGGTTTATTATTATTATTATTTTTTTAACCGTAATTTGCGCTGGTCAGGCCCTATCCCATGGAGCTTCGATACATTCGGGGGGAAGCACCAGTATTATCAACCAACGAACAAGTGATCATTGGGTCCAAGGAATCATGTGCCCTGAGTAAGCGCAGTGAGTCAGGAATAATAGCCTTCTGCATCTGTCTGGGTTCTGCCTTAGTGAGGCAAGTCGGTATGATTTTTAGATTAATTCGAGAGTAGAGAGAGCATCATTCCACCAAGGAGACCAATAATCAGAACAATCATTTCGACAGAGTGGTCTGGACAGTGTCTGCGGAGTTCGAAGGGAAAATCTCGATATTTTATTTGTTTTTTCTCCTCATTTCGAACGATATTCGTCTCGCCAGGAGCTGAAAACTCCACGACAAATATCTTCTTACTCTGGTGGTCGAGAAGAACCTCTCAGGCCTATTAGCTTGTATGAGCCTGAGGGTGGGGAACGAATGGTTCCAATAAATTTGTCACTTTTTGTTCCACATAACGGATTCAATATCCTCCGGAGCGTAGGATAAACCCGGTGTCTCGTCTATACCGGAAGAGTACCGTAGACGGTAATATAGTACTATAAGGGTCGCGTTATATCGATGGATATAGGTCGAGACCGTATAAGCTGGACATGCTGATAGCAAGTGCATTAGGGTCACGGGCTTCTCGCGGCAGGCCCTACACCTTGTGTCAGGAACCTCTATATCCATCAAAAGACTGCGGTAGTCTAAGGTGTTGAAGCACCATTCTAGCAAGCCATGATGGATTTCTCAATTTCCGACTTCAACCCACTCGACCTAAGGAAAGCAAAAGTCAGGCGCTTTGATAAGGAAAGGTCTCATTTATAAAACTATCACCTTCGTATAGCTATTTGCAAGATTCGAAGAGGTTTATGTTGTGTCATGCACATTTTAATGTTTATTATCGGCTATATGAGTCAACAATTATTGTTAGTATTTTTTCAGCAAACCCTTCCATTTGATACCCATATGAGATTTCCTGCAAATCTTGAATGTTTCGCCATATTAGACTTAGTCCGGCCGTACACGGACCACATATTTGCAGTTGAGGCAACCACAACATTGTGGCCACGTTGACTGCACTTCGCGGTTGACTCAACCACATTTTTGTGGTCGACTTGCGGTCATGTAAATCGCACTTGCAGTTAAGGCTTGAACTGCATTTGCAGTTGAGCCAACTCCGACAAGACGAAAATAATTTTTCAATTACTTCAGAATGTTCATTAGTTCTTCTGATGAATTAATTAGAATTTTGAAATCAAAAATTGAACACTGTGAGACCAATATGAAAAAAAGTACACGACAGTGTACACGGTTAGGTACGACTGCAAGTTTGTGGTTATTGTACGGCGGATGCCGCGATTATATCTCGTCGGAGATCAGCAGCAAGTTGACTGCAGACGCCCCTTTTAACTTTTGTGAACGCCCGTATAAAGGTAGTACAGTATTTCTAATGGGCGTCTTGAGATCGCTGGAACGCGACTGCAATTATGTGGTCGATCCGACCGCAAAATGTGGCTCGTGTACGGGCTTTCTTAGAGTGACGTTATGTCTTCCACACTTTTGAATGTGAAATGGCCTCATTCATTTGACAACACATTATTAAACTAAACATGACGCAACATTTCGTCTCCTCAATGATTGAAAATAACTGTATCGAAATCCATTTAATTCTAACCGACATGAATACAAACAAACATTGCAAATTAAATGAAAATGCCAGGAGAGAAATTTAATGAAAAAATATGACTTAAAAATTCAAATCATATTATCATGTGAATCTCCTGAATCACTCAAATGAGAACCAATAATATAACAATAAAGAAAGGTCTGTCTGACTGATGAAAAATATATCATGAAATTATACTATCAAATTGTAGCAAACCTCGTTGATATCAATTCCATGGTTGAGTGACCACGTGGTCTGAAAATAATCTTGCATTCTCTGTTTGAGCTCCTTCGGGATTTGATGCAAAGTAACAAAATCTTTCAAGTCTCTCCATTTTGTGTGGTAAAGAGAGCGCCTGGAATACATTCTCTGGATGATTGCTGTGACATTGCCGAAAACTACTGCATGCATTAGAGCTGAAAAAAAATGAACATGTGTAGCGTGAAAAATCTTCACTCTATTTACTAGAACTAGATTTATTTTTCATGTACAGTCTTTTTCAAGATAGGTTATTCTGTCTTCATTCGAACCATGTGAAATTGTTTTCAATAAGTTTTTTTTTGGTATAATTACAAGAAACCTTACAAGTATTAGAGAACATACAGATCATTGAACTGAATTTAAGAGACAAAAAAAACACCTCAAAAGTGCTGCTTCGTTCTCTCCTGTTCATAATAGAGGACATATGCCTCCTCACTCACAAACGAATTAGGTGAAATTGGACACATAAGGGTGACTGCAATATACTGTGTAATGTATCACTGAAATAATGTAACTGTTGGTTCTACGTTCGCCACTGCTTTCTTCTTCTGAGTAATCATGGATTAAATGAATCATCCTTTCATTGGATCAGTGAGATAAGGAATTCGAAGCTGAACTGTCCAAAACTGAATTGGATATGGCAGATGTATTGAATTTGATAAAAGAAGATAATTCTAGAACTTGATCATATTTTTCAGTATCTTCTGATGGGAACTTATGGAAAGTAATACAAGAAATATGGAAGGTTTTATGAGGAAACAATCTTTCGTCGTGACTAGGATATGAATATAATTTGGAAACAACGGGATGAAGAAAAATTTCATTCAGTGAATGTGACGATGAATTGGTGCCAAAAAAGAGGCTGAATTACCACGCTGTATAGCTAAACTGATTTTTTGAATCAGAAAGGTGTTACATCTTTTCTCTTTAGTTTCTTCAGTCATCC
>WOGN01001967.1:0-17751 GCA_015342105.1 Leptinotarsa texana
CTTGTGCGAGCTAAGGACTAACGAGGTCTTACCTTTTAACGTGTGATTCCTAACACGGTTGCAGAATCATTCCAGCTTCAACCAGATAAATTCTCTCGAGGAAAATATCTGCTCGAGATAGGAATCGAACACACGACCTTCCGATCGTGAGTCGAACGCGCTACCACCACGGCCAATTCCACAACAAATCAATTTATATTAGATTAGACAATGAAAGTCGGAACTGATGAAATTTAAGTATGTAGATAAGCAAAAAACAATATAAATTTTATGATTCCACCATATCCAGTACCTAACCACTTCAAAACTGTTTCTAGATTCGTTATCAATTGGGATCATTATAACAGGTGAAATTTACTATCCTTCCATATTTCATCTCAGACATTTTTCATTTTCTTCTGGACTCTATTGTGAAGATCACGCAGGCGAATTTGCTGCGATGTTGATTTAGATAAACTCTTCGTGAATTAAAGTTCATTCAAATCAGTTCCACGTTTATGATATTGATGAAATCAGCAGTGAAGTTACAATAAAACAAGTGTTTTCATTATAGTCTTGATATAACGAGTACAAAAATTTTAATCCAGCAGAGATGATTCTTGTTTGAATTTTTGAGAAAACAATTATAATAATAGGTTTGTGAAATAGAAATTTCTAAAAATACTTCGGGCGTTACTGATCGATTTTATCACGACTAGATAAACTGAGCTTATCATCCCGGTACGAACGTATCAGAAATAACAAAAATTCAACATTGAATGAAAATTTCTATAGAAAAAAACTCCTTTCGGGAGCCCTAGGAATGCAGGTTAATCATAAAAACAAGGTAGGTATGTCCCCAACTGAAAATCGTTCAAAAGTCAACAAAAATATCTTTGTAGGTCTGGACCATAGAAGCAATATAAGTAGGTACTTTCTTATTTTGCCATCGACGCCCACTTGCCGGGAACTTTCTTTCAGGAAGCTGAAGACCCATAAACAGAAATGATCCGACAAGCCATATCATTGAAGTTTGGCCATCAAACCCTTATGCCACACAAACCCAAATAGAAGCTGTTGATTCTTCGTATTTCTCGATTGGGTCATGCCAAATATGGTAACATTCGACAGAAGTTCTTTGGTCTTTGTTTCCGAAAGCCATATTGATGATCACTCAATATGTTGAAGCCTTCCAAATATTTGAGGATATGGTGGTTTACGACTTTCTCCATGATTTTTTATACCACTGATAGCAAAGCGCCTGCTCTATAAGTTCATAGGTATTTATATTCGTCTCGTTTCACATTCTCAAAACCGAAATTAATTTGTACTTGATAAACGGTAAAACAACATATTAATTCAGTTCTTACTGTTACGAATGAACGATGACTTAATGTTACTTTAAAGAAATTTGGCGTATGTATGCAAACAATTCGAAACATGTATTCACGATGCTTGAAATAACTCCAAGACATTCGCAGATAGGCCGCACAGTTCTTTTGCCACATAAATAATATGAAATATGACGTGCCCAGCAGCGGAGAAGAACTTGAAAATGATGTATAGAAATATGTATCTGTTAATGAACATTTTTGTGGATATTCTGGAATATTGTTCAAGAATAAATCAAATGTGTTCCTGAAATCTCTTTGCAGCTCTAATTTACATAGAAGTGATGCTCTCTTACAATGTTTTAGTTAGGGACAGACTCTAAATGATTCTTCACGCACAAAATCAAGGAACTCATTCTCAACGTTTACAATATAAAATCATCTCATAGACCAGTATAGTTCTTCTCCGTCTGGAGAAGGAAGGTGGGAGAAATAAAGGGGTGAATATGAAGTTCAGGATATGAGAAGTTTGAAAAAAGTGGAGTTTAAGAAAGGGATGGCTAGTTCAAATGTTATCCTAAACGAATACAATAATATTATAGTACTGATACTGAACATCATCATTGAGATTGTCCTTAATGAGTTGCACCATACCAATATTGGCGTATACGTATAGGTCCATCCTTCAGTCATTCAGAAAGTAATATCACCAAATCCAGGTTCTCAGCGCACTAAAAACTGAATTGAGATTCAATTTGTAATAAAAAAATTGAAAGAAATTTGATTACTAGTGTTACCCAATACTAATGAACGAACTTTATTCAGAAATGAATTCTTCAAAAAAATCTTGTAGGTCATAATCTAGAGCTAGAAATGGGCGCATTTTCTTTGAGACATTGGACCTGCTTTATACTATTAGTCTACAAAACAGATTTTTTGGGAAGTTTTTATTACGGCCTCATCAACAGAAGCTACGGATTGTGATAATTTGCAATCTTTCTGTTTGGCCGGTAAGTCAGTGCAAATAAAATAATACTTTAAGAATTCTACAATGTTTTCCCCTATATCATTGAAAGATAACAATAATATAATATATGAAAATTAGCATTTCAAAATTAATTCAACCCATCAAAATGAAACAATCAAAAATAGCATTTTCATCCCACATTGTGTTTTCACAGACTGCAAGAAAAATAGTCGATGTAGTGGAGGATGAATTTGCCTTACGGACTTGGTTTCAACTCAACTTGTATGAAATAATGAAAGAGAGAATGAAATAAAGAAAAATAAAATGAGTGCTATAGCTCCTGGTAAAAAGTGGCAGTCAATTCTTCTATTTGATATTTTTTTTAGCATCATTTGATCATCTGACATCTGATGATGTCAGACTAGATCCTTTGGAGGATAGCTGAACATTCTATAAATTGCAGGCAATCGCACCAAACGAATGAGATTTCATATATTCTACTAAAAATTCAAACCATATAATGATTATTGGAAACAAACAATATCTGAATGTAAATGTAATGTCCGTAGGTTTAAAATATCCGAGACTTTCAGATATTTCATGAGTAATGTATGCCAGTTGCCTTTTCGTCATGTAGTCATGTTGATGTGGAGACACTGAGTTAGGTACTGAGCGATAAATGACATCATAGACAATAATCTCAAAGAACTCACCGTAATTTTATATTCCATTGGGATTATAATTAGATATATTCGCTGAGTCACTCACTTTCGAAACGGAGCAGTTTTTTGTTGCTTTCTACGATTGGAGAAGTTAAGTGATATACTGTCATTTTATTTATAATCTATGTGAGCTTCTTGGCACTATCTTTCCCAGTAGGAAACATAAAGTGTTAGGAATCGAATGTTAAACGGTAAGACCTCGTTAATCCGTATCTTGCACGAGTTTCGACTTTTGTGGGTTTTCGTTCGTAGGGAAGCAGTCTTCAACAGATAACAGATTTTAACAATTGAATTTAGGAAAATAATAATCCAATTATAAAGATGTAACACCATTTTGAACTAGTAAAAACAATAATTGTCTAAAAAAGAAAAATATGTTATTATGCAAAAAAAATTGAACGATTAGGTAAAATAGAATCACAATGGAACATTAGGTAGTATTCTGCGATGTGGTAACGATTATAACGAATCTTGTTAAGTTGAAAGCTTAAAGTCTCCTAATTCGTTAAAGAAAAAACTAGTAGCATAAATGAACTTAGTCTAAGAGTCGTGAAATCTGTTCAATAAAAAATCTGAAATATACTCACTGCGTGAAGTTCAAGTCAACTTTGATAAAAAATCACACTAGGATTGATTCATCAGAAGGTGAAATCTCTTGGAAACCGTGATTTTCTTGAATTGAACTGCTCGAGACCAACGTACCGTATTAATTGTATCAACGGATACTTGTATATAAAGCAAATGTACCCTTTTACTCAGGCACTGCTCTCATAACTTTCTTGTATTGCTTGTAGATTTCCACAAAGAAAACGTTAAGAAGTAGTGATTCGTTATGAAACAAACAACTTTAGACAATAAAAAAATAATTGACGGCACCGCAAACCTAACCATTGGATGAAAAATGCTATGAAAAAATTAAAATTAGTTATACCAATTGACGATTTGATGTTTTGATATCATCTACCGGTCATTATTCCCAAAATAGGTAATATGTAAGATCATAATATATGATAAATTTGTTCAACTTTCTTTGCCCAGAATCAATTGTAGCGGGTACCGTCGAGTAAAGAGTTACTATTGTCTAAGAGTCATCAAAGAACTCGAATGTCACCTAAACGAATACAATAATATTATACTAATGACACCGAACGTCATCAATCAGATAAACCTTCGATGAGTGGCAGCATCAACACGCCATTACGCAGTCCTTAACAAAATCATCTCAGTTATTGTCGTTACTATCCACAGCTGTATTTTATGTTTGAATGTATGCGCACAAACATGTAACTGACGTAACGTGAACACCATTATGTAAAATAACTTCTCAATTAAGTTAAAAAATAGCCAGCGAGGATTGACAAGTAACATTAAGATTCACATCTAGGCATTCCATGTGTAACTCGACATGCATCTGGTTGCAAAATGCGAGTGGAGAAGGTTGAAAATAGTCCGGCAGCCAACCAGTGATTTTATTGGCACATTCCGAACCCAACATGGCGTACATCACGAATTATAATTTCCTTAGAAATCCATAAATAAAGTATTGCCATAATAATGATACATTATTTGGAATCGAAATATAAGGCTGTACAAAGTAAAAATTGTTAAATTAAATAATATCAAAAATAACTTTAAGCCCACATCATTTAGGCCACATGTGATCCATTGTACATCCTATCGAGGAGTTGTCCTCCTAGGCTAGGTCATCGTCCATCCTGTCCTTCCCAGGAAGGTAGACAGGTCACTGAGAGACATCTACTTTATATCACCAAGTCTCGCCCAACATAACACTCTTTTATTAACGATAACTCCGGACTCTCGCATAGGACATACCTAACAGTCTCATCTTCCTATTCACAAATCTTGCGTAAAGGTGTTTTCACTACCTCCATATTATGTAGGTGTTAACTTAATTGAAAAACTGGTCAGTCAGAAATCATACTGTTAAGCGTAGATTTTCCTGGTCATCGTCAGATATTTCTTCAGCGCCAGTTTGCCAGCGTCGCCCAGGGTGATTGGATTGAATCAAAGGATTGCATCCTTTGATTCAATCCCATCTGTTCAGGAATTGAGCATAGGTGCAACATTTGGCTGGTTCCACAATTATCGAAGTCATCAAGCCGTAGGTGCCACAGGGTGCTAAAATTCTTAGTCCAGCCGCTTCCTTGGCTAAAGAGTCGCCGATGGGATTACCTTTACCCCTGTTGTGCCCTTCAACCTACCTCAGGATAATGTTATTATCTACCAAGGCTCTGGCTAAATCTTTGTGGTACTCTATTATTAGCCCTGAGGTCTCACGTTGTCTGTGCAGATTGTTAGGTTTTTGCCAGAAATTCATTTCCTGGTTATTTCTTTTGTGTCGATTGAGATACCAGCCAGTTCTGTTTGAACCACGCTGGTATTAGACTTAGTGGTCTGGAGTACATTCCACATTCGGAGCCTTCTTTGGTTTTTTAACCGTCTGTATATATGCGTATTTTATTTGTTGCATTTGACTCTGTGTTCTGTTCAATTTGTATTTTGTAGGATTTATTACACACAAACCTGGGTTCAATTGCATCACTTGTTGCCTGCAGCATGTTTATAAGTGTACTGAGCTATTGTATAGAGTAATACTATAAGTGATTTTTACTCAGAATGAAGAATTACATATGCCTACTCATTTTCCACATTAGCATCATCATTGATATCAGTTCATAAATGTTGTCGTATTTAAAGTTTTGCTAGAAGTGTGTGGCACAAATCACAAACTTAATAAATGCTAACTGCACAATCGAATATTTAATATTCAGTATGTAATATCTTCAGTCCGTCAGAATGTATCTGTATATGTCTCCAAAAATAAAAAAAAAAATATTGAAAACCAGTTTTAATGCCAAATATACCAATGTTTTCTTGTCTAGTCGATGAGTTAAAATACAAATGAAAAATCTGAAATTTTTTATCTTCAGGAAGGCGAAAGTTGTACATAACCCCTCACCATTTACTTTTAAAAATATCAACACATGGCTTCTAATCGCATGAAAAAAACGTTTTCATGCATTTTTTTGAAAAATATGCTTCAGTAATTTCAATAAACATCTATTTTGAATGGTGGAACAAAGCAGAATCAAACACTCTCCAATTCCGCTTTTAACCACTCAACTATACATGGGTAAAAATTCAACCGATGAATCACGTTCACTCAAATAATTATTTCGCAATGGCGGTACGCAATTAATATCGAATCAGGATTGCGAGCTACTCGTTACTTTTGTCAAATTTCAATTACTTCAATAACCATCCACAAGCTTTCGATGGGACAGTTATTGCGACTGATTACTCGGTTCTCTCCAGCTTAGTAATTGAAACGGTCAATAGAATGTAGGAATTCCAAAGAGTGGCTCAAATTAAGATATATATTTCAACCGTTTAATAGATCCCCGTTCAGCTACTTATTATAATCAGAGTCAATTAAAGTAATTGAAAATAGTTAAAAAACTATGATAATGAATATATTGTGTCAAGTTGACTTCAACAAAACATGTTTTTGTTCATTCAATGATTCAAATTATCAACTTTCAACAAAATCACTGTTCCTTCACACACTATATCAGTTTTGCCTATCCATTCAAAAAATATTATCACCTGGTATGAGGGGATAATCATTCAATTCTACTATCAACATAATTATGATGTTGAACTAAGTAATAGTTGAAATGAACGAATAGCAGTTCGGTAGACTTGAAGGGTATAAATGTCCATACGCGAGTACATCTGAAGCGAAAAATACAGTTAGTAGTTGCAGATTTGGGTTTATAGGTTAGTGTAGAGGACGAGTTCTGAGCGGAACCTGGAAGAAAACAAACAAAACAAACCTATCTGAAACGAAAAACTTGCTCTCCGAATTGCCTCCGCAGAATTTCGTATAGTGCTGCGCTTTCTTTCGCTTCCAATACACTTCCACTACCTCCGAAGAGGTTGAGGATACTTGGTGGGATGTCGGGTTGAATATTTCGTCTTTAGCGAACAACTCGGGGGTTACGGAGTGTATCACGACTTTCACACAGGCAACATACATTTTCGTTTGCACAGTTATGAAGACTACAAGATTACTGAGGTCCTTACTGGAGTCCTAAATTCTACTCTATCTTTAAAGAGCTTCGACTTTTTTTTCTAATAAATTTGATCTGAAATTTAATTCTGTCTGTGCAGACCTCTCAAGATTGCAAAGTTAAAGATGTGACCTCTGGTACTTCAATAAATACCAGTAGGATTGCCTCCAGGCAAATTGCTTCTTCACAAAATCATTGGCTTTATGTAACTACAAAGCTTTGGCAACCTGCAGGTTTGAGATATTCTGGAACATATTCACTGAACGATAAATGATGAGTTAAAATCAAGCAATGAAGAAATGAAACTTTGAGAACAAAATGAAAAAATTAATCGAAACTTATTCAAGTAAAAGTTGATACTGAGATTTCCACTGAATAATTACGAAAACCACAACACATGTTTCGCTAAACAATAGTTTTTTCAGTCGTACTCAAAGTGATTCAGTCAGCTTGAGGAAGCTACTGTATAACGTGTTGCGGTTTTGTAAATTATTCAGTGAAAATCTCATAATGAATTGTTACCTGCATACATTCTGGTTTATTATCAAGTATCGGCCAATATTTTCACACACTGCATGGTCTGAAAAGTCTCGAGCCTAACACATAAATTGCGCTAGTTTCATTGCATTCACCGCTTTTTCAGTTAGTGTCAACATTCAAAAAAAGCTGTTGAAATTTCATGATATTATACTCATAATCTATGAGTTGTTATGCTGAGAGTGACAATACTTTCGTTATTTTCAAAACAATGTATCACATAGTAAAAAAAAATCCTGTGTCACATAGTTAAAAACCTTGTATTCTAATCACATATCATAACCCATATCATCATCAGACTCTTCGGATTCTTCTTCCTTCTTCTTTTCCTCCTTGGCAGGCTAAGCAGCAGCTGCTGCCGCAATACCTCCTGCCAAAGGTACATTTCCTACTCCAGGCCCAATGTTGGTGATCAGTTTCCTGACATTGATTCCTTCTAGAGCTTTCGCAAAAAGATCAGACCAGTATGGTTCTACGTCAGCGTTGGCCGCTTTGAGGATGGTCTTTATTTTCTCACCGGTTACTGCAATATCATCATCAACCAAAATTAGGGATGAGTAGACGCAAGCAAGTTCGGCATTTGAAGTTATTTTTCAAAAATAATACAATGGTTCTTGATGGTAAAAAATACCGTACAAGGTAAGCAATGGCTTGAAAAGTGATATCAGGATCTTTTTGTATTAGAAACAACAATTTAACGTTGGTTTGTTGACTTCAAACGTGATCTTAGAGACACCGATGATGCAGTGGACGTCCAAATGAGGCAGTATCATCAGAAAACATTAAAAAAATCCACAATATCGTTTTGAAAGATCGAAAAGTGAAGTTGCGTGAGCTAGTTGACATTATAAAGATTCCTATCAAAAGAACGTATTGGCTCTATATTTCAGAGCATTTGATTATGAGAAAGCTCTATTCAAAGTACGTCTTGATGATTCTGAGCAGTGTTTGGACACGTTCAAACATGATAAACCGGAATTTTAGCGTCGACAAAGGATGAAACATTGTTTCATCACTTCACTACGGAATCAAAACGATCTTCATCTGGGTGGAGAACAAGTGGTGAACTATGTCTAAAGCGCCCGAAAGCATAACAATCGACTGGAAGGGTTATGGCTTCGGAATTTTGGGATGTGCGTGATGTAATATTCATCGACTATCTTGAGAAGAGAAATAACATCAACAGTGAATATTATATAACGTTCTTGGATCGTTTGAAGGTGGAAATTGCAAAGAAACGACCGCATATGGCAACCCACCGTGTCACAAGTCAATCAAAAGAATGGCAAAATTACATGAATAATTGCTTTCGCAACCACTGTATTCTATAGGTCTGGCCCCTAGCGACTTTTTCTGTTCGCAGACCTCAAAAAAAACATATCGGTAAAAAATTTTGATACAATGAAAAGGTTATTGCGAAAACTGAGCCCTATGTTGAGTCCTCATACTCTTTTCAGGATCTGGACATTACTACTTTATTGGATTACTACTTTATTTGAATCATGATACGAAACCGCGTGATTTTCACACTGGAATCAGTTTCAGAATAGCTTAAACCTTTTCCTGGATATCTTCTTATGAAATTCAATGTATGCACTCCATCTCAATTATTTTTGATATTGTTTCAAATTTTTCATCAGGAGAAACCTGTGAACAATCATTGGACAAGGCCAATGTATGTTATTGTAAAATGACTAAATTTCAATTATTCATTTCATTTCGTATATTGATAAAAAATTTGAAACGAATCATTTTTTTATTTTTAAATCACACGGCGTAATAATTTCATGGTTGAAATAAACAACATCAAATTAGGAATTTCATTTCCCAGATTCTAAAAAATGAAGTAGGGCTTGTGATAGATCATATCATATCAACGTTCTATCTATTATCTATCAATAATGTTTTTTTATTTCATTGAGAACTCAGTAGATAATGCCATTCAGGACAAGATAAAAGAACATGAATTTTGAGATAGTGGATATTCCTCCTTGGCAAACATCTCTATTTCGAATAAAGCACGAGATCAGGTGATTATAATCTATGCAAGACATCATTTTTTGTGGAAGAGTTGTTTGGTGAACGAGAAGCTCTGGTAACGAGAGCTGGTTAATTGAAAAACCTATTTCAAATCATAATTCATCAACCAATTTTTCTTTTCATTCGATCAAAACATCATTCATTCTGAACTTGAAAGTTCAGAACAAAATGCAATCATTTAGACATATTTTCCATGTGAACCCAAACTGAATGCAATAATAAGTTTCAATTATGGAATGAATGTTCAAGAAATCGGTTTTCACTTTCTTGCCAAGATATAATTGCTTTTCATTTTCCAGAACTCTGTACTAATGAAATCAGTTTTTTCAGGGGAAGGTGGATCTCACGTCGGATCTTCTTCGAGTGATGGTGAGTTTAAATCAAATATTTATGTTTTTATATTTATATATGTACGTCTTTCATAACTAACAACAATAACAAATAATAATGATATTCAACTAAATCAAAATCACGGACAGTAAAAATGAGTAGTCAGTTTCTAATCACTGATTAACCGTTGATTGAATCAGGTTGATAATGAAGTGTATTTCGAACAATCAATTTGTCAACCTCTTCGGAATTAATTATCTCTCAGATGGGTTTTTGTAATGGTACGTTCAATCAATTGTTATTTGTTTGATTATTTCGTGATGGAGGTATTAGAGATCTGATTGTGTAATTATCCCCTGTCTTTTTGTTGTATTTGCGAATTTAATGGTAGACAGAAAATCGCAAATAACCAAGTACGAGGTATTGCACCATCTATAAGTAGCTGGCTATGAAAATGAGTATGTAGTTAGCATAAATTGATATTTCTTTGATAGTCAGTTTGAATCTGTTACGAAATGTTGTTGGAATACATGCATGAGATTGAACCTGAGTGTTTTAATTAGCTGGACATTATACTTACAATTTCAATTCAAATTATTTATGGTCGACTATATGACTGAGTTTAATTAGGAATATTGATATTACAGTTTCATTTAAGAGTCGATAAACTTCAAAATAATTCCCGTTCGACATGAAATAGAGTAATTATGGTTTATATTTGTGCATCTAGCAAAACTGAATTGACAAGTAGATGTAGGAATTTTCTTTCAAACGTTATTATTTCTTTCAAATATTTCAAATGCCATGCCGTTTGTGACTCAAATTTATTTCAAGAAAAAATCGATTGATAACAACTATGACATGAAAACATCAGATAACGACTGTATTATAGTTTTCCAGGATGAAACAGAATTGTTTTAATCATTATCATCTAGCAAATTTGACACCTTTGATTACTTCAAATTCTCGTTTTTTAACGTCGCCTTTACAATAATTTGATTGCTATTCACACGATTAGTTACTACAATGACTAATATGTCACCACACAAGGATATAAAGCAGATAGGATCGCTTTAGAAGCGGGGTTGCGGTTTGTGCCTAACTAGCCAATTAACCGGCCCTAATTGTAATAGCAACGCTACATTTGTTTTGTAATTAGATACAAGATTATTTTGGTTGATATCATTGTGTAGATTGTCAATAATCGAATATTAATTTAATCGGTTAACGATAAGTCTTTAATTGGAATAACTTGAAAGTTGCAGAATCATAGTTCATCTTTCAGAGACTGGTGTCTGGTTCACTAGACCATTTTTTAACGAAGAAAATACCCTCAAGCTAATGTATGTTCAAAATTGATTCAAATGAGAGAGGTTATTGGACTTACCCATTCTTGTCGTATGAGATGAAACATTTCAAATTACGGAAAATCTAGATGAAAATCAATCCTCGTCAATACATATGTGAGGTCTATTTATTTCATTATTACGAAATTTTGTTGAATGTCAAATGCAACTGACCTTTAATGGTGGCATGAATTCGGCTCAAGACCCAAAACATGACGTTTAGAATTTTGGCTCATACCTAGTAGAAATATGTACTTCCCATTATATCATAATTTGGTATTGAAATTGTACACAAAATAATAACTTGTTATGGAGCAAATTCAGATGAACTGATATGGAAAGGTGGGAAAGAGTTACTATATATAATATACAAACTACTGAATAGTGATAGGGGAGAATACGTCAGAGTAAGTTGTTTAGTCGAATTCAATTTCGTGCATTATTTATATATTTCAATAGTGTTTTTATACAGAATACAATGACGAAAACTCAATTTCGATACTGACTTTGAAACTGTACATTTGTTGGGTGCTAGTGGACGTCACGGAATATGTGCGATTGTTGATACAACACCAATACGTCTCCGAACTGTTATAAAGGAAATGTCTAACATTCTAGGTTTGAAGATGAGATAAGTCCATGAAAGCTTCATTGGAATCAATTCAGGCAATTCACTCAAAGTGATAACAATTTATGTCTCAGATCGTAGCTTATATGAATGATCTAGCGCAGCTACTCATCTGCGCGTAATCCGAAAGAAAAACCGATCAATGCAATAAAGTAAGCAAGAGTGGTCTAGAAGTAAACTGAATGAGAAGAAATACTCATCTCTTTCCTGGAGAATGTTCACACATATGAAGTATCTGGAAGTGATGGTAAATTTATCAAACCACAGAAATATCCAAATGAATAAAACCATTCTGGAGATGAAAAGAGCCTATAGAAAACATCTAAAATTTATTAATGTCATAAAGACAATTTGAAAAATTGAATTTGAAAAGATGCAGAGCAACAATTTTGTGTGTAATCAGTTAGGTCTCTAAAACAATATATGCAACATGTAAAAAATAACGGAATGGGGGAAATGGGGACTGTAAAATCTAGAGAACTGATGAATGGGCCACGAAAATGAAAGCCTTCATGGACGAGGAACACGCCGACAGAATCATAAAAAGTCAGAGACGTACATATTGGGCACCTAGACCAAGAGAAAATCCCAAAGTCAGATAAAAAAACCAAGGAAGACAAGAGTAATTCGGGATTAGAAAAAGAGAGATACAGGAGAAAAATGATGAAAAATAGTATTGATGTTGAAGTCGAACTGAGATTTAGAAATATTAGACCTCAACAAGAACTAGTTTTTTAAAAGTACAAAATTATAGAAATGTTTCCTGTAAGTCTATCATATTGGAAATTGTCAGCTAATGACCTCTATTGGAGAAGACGATCAACAATCCTGATATGTTCATCAAATGCACTTTCTCCGCAATAAAGTAGTTTGTATCCGTTCCGTCGTCTCAAACCATCCTAGATCTCGGCTAGGATCAACAATTTCCTTTTGTTTCGCTCACCGCAAAGACTTGCTATATTAATAGATACACATTAACTTAAAAATCGATCCACTTTCTACTTCATATTCCCGTTAATTAGCAATTCACTCCTACACAGCGTACGAAGTCGCGATTTTGCTTTATTTTGCCAAGCAAACTACCGCAATCCATTCCTCATGATTATTTACACTCGTTGGACCAATGGCAGACAGACTCTGTGAGCGGCGCAAAGACCAAAGTTATTATAAGCTGACAGTTAGAGATATGTGGCTTCGATATAAATAGTTATAAAACATTCATCTGGTGGGTTTGGTCACAAATAATATTGAATTTATGTCAACAACGGCAGCATGCGACGTTCTCTCGCGTGTTTACCAATACTTTGGGATTATGTAAAGTTGACGGATATTTCTTGCCTATTATCATTTATTGCTACATAATATTTCGACGGATGTGTCGTCATATTCCTCGAAATACTCATAATTATTGACAACTGGCCTGCTCTTATGAATTAAGAGTTGATCACTTCAAGATTTCGATCTGTTTATCATTGTCAAACTACCGTTTCCAATATTTCAATTTTTTATTGAAAATTTGAGAATATTTCTTATTAGACGAAATATTACTGACAATCAGACCTATTACTTCAGTCAATTAAAATCCATATCAACTTTCAGCAGCAACAATTTACGAATTTCATATATGCTAGTGATCGAATTCCAAAAGCTGATAAATATGTGGTCCCTTTGATTTCCATTGGCTGGAATAGGTACAGATGGAACCTGCTGGAAGTGGTAAAGTATTTTCCGTCACCTTTCTTCAATGCAAAATCATCTACTAAATAAAATCTGGATGAGAGAACTTTTCCTGAAATTGACAACCATGAGTACGTATATACAATATACGCAATGCAATAACCTCTTAGACATCAGACACATTCTTGTATACCAAGTTCTAGAAGGATATAATTAACCACATATCACCTGGGCTGAAAAGTCCCGGGTCTAAGGAAGAAAATGCGTTTTTTCATTGTTTAAAATTGACTTCATTCATCAACGTATCTTCATCAAAAGCCACTCAATCATTTCAATACCATTTCAATACCACTTTTGTGAAATGATTTATGGTCTGCCTCAACAAAAGCCTAATTTCAGCAATAAGCTCTTCATTCGAGTAAAATTTCCTACAGGACAGCATTTTTTGAGGTGTTCTAACAGCCACCAGTCGTTGGGAGCCAGATATGGCGAATAGTTTGCCATCGCTTCCATTCATTTGTAACACTGCGCAACGTCTTGATGAAGCAGCACTTCCTTTTTTTCGAATAGGTTTGTTTTTGCGTAATTTCGGTGTTTAAACGCAACAGTAACGCTATATAATATTCACTTTTAGTGGTATTTCCCTTCTCACGATAGTCGATGATTGCACCACGTATATCCGAAAATACCGAGGTCATAATATTTCCAGCCGATTTTTGTGCTTTCGGGCGCTTTCGACGAGGTTGGCCAGTAGCTCTCCACTCAGAGGACGGTCGTTTGGATTCAGCACTGAAGTGATGGAACCCTGTTCCATCTATTGTCACATATCGATGCAGAAATTCCGGTTTGTTATATTTAAACATGGCCAAACACTGCTCAGAATCATCAAGACGTTCTTGTTTTTGATCAACAGTGAGCTCACGCGACACCCACAGAACAGAGCTTTCTCTTAATTAAATGCTCATGCAATTTGAAGCCAACACATGTTTTTGATATCTTTACGATGTCAGCTAAGTGACGCAACTTTTTGTTTATTCAACGATTTTGTGGATTTTTTTCTGGTGTTACTTCCTCATTTGGACGTCCACTGCATTCTGCATCATCAGTGTTTCTATGACTATGTTTGAAGCCAGCAAACCAACGTTCTTTTGTTGTTTCTAAAGGAGCGGAGTCCTTGTAATACTTCCAAAGCTATTGCTTCGCTTGAGCTGCATTTTTCCCATCAAGAGACACTGTAAAACAAAACACGGAATTGTTTTTGATCCATTGCTTCGAAAATAACAAAAGTAGCGTTATTCTTAGCACAATAACTCACAAACTCATGAGTAGACTATCAACTTCAACAGCTTTCTTCTGAAGTTTGCTACTAACTGAAAAGCGGTGAATGCAAGCAGACTAGTGCCATCTATGTGTTAGGTCAAAGACTATTCAGCTCATGTAGTTTGATTATCATTAACCAAACCATAGAAGACCACATCTACTCTGCACATTCAATTTCGAAATTTCCAATCAACTTTTTATAATCGGATGGTTCTATCGATCAAAATATTTCAGTTCGAATGAATCAAGTGGTTTCCTTCTTTCACGGTTTTAATCTATTGGTAGGTACTTGGTAGTGATTTCATAACGTATTTTCGCCAAATTTTATTTGGTTAGTTATACGAAATCTGTTTGAAATCATTCACAAAACATTTCTTGTCCTCTGTTATGAATATCGAGAGTTACTTCACAACAGCAATTGGGTGAATGTCGAACGAACTGCAATTTCTTCACTGAGTCGTGTATACTCCGCAATGATATATACACGAGGTTTTGTGGAATTCAATTTCCACACAAATTTTAGCAGTATCTTTTCAATTAGCGCGTATCTTGATACTGATTTTCCTATTATTAGACATTTGAGAGGATGCACAGCATTCGATAAAGGAACGGATTTTCTGAAGTGTCAGATTTTTTTCAATTTATCGCTTCACTTATTTCATAAAATTTTGTGTATATCTACTTCTTGACATTGGAATGATTTCTGTATTTTTGATTGGATGAAATTTGAAGATACGGCAATAATGGACTAGACCATCAAAATGTTATGCCACTAATTTATTCTTGAGATCATTTCTGTTTTTTTTTAATGGAAAATCTGTGAAAGTTTTTTAAAATGAGTTTCACTCTTGTGATTCAGTATTGTTCTATTTGATCATTTTTGATAAAATGATGTCCATCATAAAGTCGTTATTGAAAAAGCGAACTTCGTTTCCATCTCAACAATTTTCATCCTTTATTAAGGCTGTCATTTATTCTTTAATTCCTCCTGAAAACGCCCTGTATAAGGCAATTTCTGACAAGTTTGTTATTTCAGGTATTTCTTTCAAAATTTCTCCACTCCATTCATTTTTATCTTTATTTTTGAACAATTATAGTTACGAAAGTTCCTATAAAACACCTTCTCTTCACTTTAACAAAATTCGCTTCAATTCCCCGAACAGTATTTAACTATAAATTAATAAACTAATCAAATACCAACGAAACGAAGCGGTCGTGGCATGGCAAGTGATTAATTGTAAACAATATTCAATAAACATCAAGTTGTTCCTCACATGGTAAATTATTGGGATAGGTCCAGGTGCTCAGGAATGCAAGAGCTAATTAAGTAACCAACAGATTATTGATACAGCATCAATATAAATAATCGTTGGCGTTGAATAGCATTATAAAAGCAAATGAAGCTATCCATTTACATAAAAACAAATCTATTGAAAAGGCATTTTTGACCCAATTAGTATTCAATTATGGACATTACTATCTATGAAAAACTTTGATTTACGAATTTAATCGATTTGAATGGCGTTATTAAATGTGTAGGGAGTCTGATTCAGTCAATTGAGAAATCAATTTGTAGACCTGAAACAAAAACAAATAAGAGTTGCCGTGGTTCGTAAATAATTTGCATGTCAACATTTATAAGGTAACACCTTGTCCGCAACGCTATTACACATGTCCACTCCGCAATCGAAGCTAGCGCTGTAAATTGCAGACTTTCCTACTACCTACTGATGCCGTTTGTTTCAATGGACCAATCTATATACCATGATATTTTGCAGGAAATATTCACTTAGATTATTCTATCACGATTATATTTCTTGATATATTTTTTCTGGAGTTGGACGTTCTATAATTTTCCAAAATAGTGATTATGGTTTGGAACATGTTTGCATCTACCAATGTGATATCAAATAGATTCACTTGAGACACATATCGCATGTTTGTTTGAATGTGTGATTCCTACTACATGTTTCCATTGAAGTGGTTTATGCAGAACTCGATATAAAAATAAGTTCTGTCTTACATGGCCTTAACGATGAGCTGATTATCTGATTCTTCTGATCAGAATGGAATCATATGTTGAAGAGTACTTTGGAGCAAATGGGATAGAATATATCCTAGCTGAAATAATAATTCTAAGAAACTCAAACTGAGTCAGTGGAATTAAAAGAAATGAATCATCAATTTTTTGGTGTATTCAAACATTGGCAATTTCAAAATAGAAATAAATCCAGAACCTGATCCAAATATCTGGGAGACAATGGCATGAAGATGTGAAATTGAAAATTCAGAAAATCATGAAGTTCAAATTAAAAGACTTATATTATTAGAAGTGAATAACTTTTTGGGAAAAAACGTTTTGGCTTTCTACTACGCCATCTTGATAGAAAAAAATGTAGAAATCTTCCAAGATATAGTAGTAGGAAGCCAAAAACTTAAATTTCCAAAACAACAATTCAAACAAAATGCCTTTGGTTGGGATTCAATCAAATAATACAATGAATGTCATTACGATGTAATCGATGACATGAATAGGTCAAATTCATTCCGCAACATCAAGTCGTAATTTATGAATGCATTGTGTTTCTTTTTATAATGTTATCCAGATTGGTATTGGAGTCACTTAAGCAAATGTCTTACGGCGAAACAGCGATGTCTACCAGTGACCATGACGGTATTCGATGTAAGTGAAATTTTTCTTTTCATTCAGTATATTGTGTAGAAATCCTATGGATAATATCTGATTCAATTCCATAACGAAGGTTTGGAATACAAACTGA